>MJUU01006395.1:162431-173362 GCA_002080025.1 Modiolus philippinarum
CATAAGTCGTACGTGAATCGTAAAGAGATCGAGAATGGTCGAGCGTCAGTCGTGTTAAATCGGGTAAAGGACGAGTGGACGTCGTGAGCTAGCTCGATCAATGAATTTTATGACGTTGATCGGGATAAAACAGCATGGTCGAGTTGATCGAGTTGGTCTGATCGGCGGTGTAAACCTAGCATTATGACCAAGTTTATGATGGACTTAGGATCATCTTACGACATTCTTAAGTTGTGTCATGAAGCTATTTCAGACGCATCTTATGATAGGACGTCATAAACAAATCTTAAGTTTAATAATTTAATTTTTCTTTATTAAGTTACTTAAATATAATGTTCAAAGACAAAAATATTTTATAAAATTGTTTACCAATTTTGTCTACTAACACGTATATAATGAAGCGCACGATTCAATTTAAAGTTTAAATGCAAAATGTTATCGAAAATGTATTGTAATTAACGTTATGTTTTGAAATGACAACTATACATATCAAATATTAATCGTTTCATGAACACTCGTACAAAGTTCTTTACAGAAACGTGTTTATTGATGCGTTCGTATTGATTAATGGTCATCTTTAAGAAAAAATATTGAACAAAAGGCGAAATATAAGGTAAGGATTGAGATAGGATGATCTTAAGACACCTAATTAGGTGTCCTAAAGTTAAGACGAAAAATGCGAAATATCATAAGTTACAAGAGCTTCGAGAACACGACTTAGGACAAAGACGTGTCATAAGATGATCTAAGGACACGTCTTATCCCTAAGATAGCTTTGAGAACACCACCCTGGTCCCTATATATGTGATAACTGCTTGTTAAACCTTCAACGCAACTTTTTCGATCCATCAAAATAGTATGTCCGACAGCCTCAGTTTTCGATGTATGCTTCCAATCGTCTTTTAAAGCAGATTTAATCGGTATGAAGTTGAATTCCACTGAAAATCCAGAATAAAGTGTTCCTCGCTATCAGTTGCCGCGTTCACCTTACATCTACATGAGTTTATAAATGAAAAAAATGAGTCATCTCATATTGTAGTCTTACCTAATTTAAGTGTCCGTTGGATTACATTTTACAGATTTTTATTATAAATCATTCTTGTTAAACTTACACAATTCATGATTTTCTCTTCCTCTTCTTCTGGTGTCATCCAGTCACATTCCCAGTCATCTAATATTGGTGCTGGTTCCAACAGCTCTGTCAAATTAACCAAATATAAAAATCACAGCTTTAAACAAGAAATACCATTTATACCAAAATACGAATAAGGAAATCTCTGAAACATTACTCGTGACGTAGTGCTCGTTATTGGTTATTTCCTGAGACTTAAGAAGGTTTGCCTGAACATTCTTTTGTTTTTGTTATAAATATTGACGACCGTACATAAATCTTAGATCAAATAAAGTTGAAATTATGTAAATTTAAAATTTACAATTAAATACTACATCAAAATCGCCATTTCTAATACAAATATGACTAAACTAGTCAATTTAATAGCCTAGAACGTTTTCAATGTAACAACAAGTTACAGAGCGCGAGACGAAACATTTCAGACACCCTCGAGTAAGATTTTTAGCGTCTCGGACTCAGCAAGCTTCATCCGAGTACTCGAAATCTCACCGTGGGTGTCTAAGATTTTTCTGTCTACCACTCACCCTGGTGTAAGATTCATATTGTCCAGTATTTATAAACCTTAAACGTATATTACATAGAAAATTTTCTGTATGTTTCTTCAAACAGAAGTTTATTTTTCAATTATTTTTAAAATGTGCATATGCTACAAATCCCCATACATTGTTTTTTGAATTATATAAGTAAAATCCATGCTTTAATAAAATTGTAAATAATCAGACTTATCGTCCAGCTGACGTTTTCGTGTATTTTATAGATGTTCGAGATTAACGTTGCACCTCCGTCTGTCTATTTAGGATTGTTTTAAATCTTTATTTCTCTCAAATCTTCAAAAACATAATACATTCAACAAAGTCCTCATGTAGATTTACGATTCCTGATTACAAAGCATTGCCGTCATTTCTGAAGGGAAAACGGAAATACGATAATAGAGATCTTATTAGGTTGATTGAGTAATTGATTTCTTACGCCAACTTCAGCTATATTGTGGCCAGAACTGTTAAATTTAATGAACAATTAAAATAAAAAAAATATCATTATAAAAACATTTTAGCTCTATACAAGTAAAAACAAGAGTTTAAAATGTAACCCCCCACCAAAAAAAAAAAAACAGGAGAAATGTCAGTTTTACTGTTAATATTAGAACTTAAAGATAAATCCATTTAAAGTAATTTGATTGCTTTGATTTTGTCGATCTCATTAAAAGTACAAACAGTTGTATAGTTAACAGGATTTTACGTATGCAAAACTACTTCCATGCTTGCACTCCTTGGCCCTTCTTTCAAATTTACGTTTTGTGTTTTTCTTTCCCTTATCAAGATATTGGGGTCATGGAGTTGGTAGTATACATGTATTGGGTTTAATTTGTTATTAAACATATTAAAATATCCAAAATGTTTAAGCTTCCACATATAAATGAAATCTGGAGATTTTGCTCGCAAGATATATGAAAACACAATACAAACCTTAGGTCAAAATAAAGATATCCATGGTTTGCTGAAAAAAAATCTCAGGCAAATGCAGGTTTATGATCCTAGCTTTAATATCAAACAAAAAAAATATACATACCGTCTTTCGGTTTTTCTTTCATGATTTTTTTATAACTCAAAGGAGTGTATGTCTGGTCTTCCGATATCTCTTCCTTGTCGACCGACGTTCCCTCTTTTTCTGCCGATGTCTCATCGCTCTCTATCGACTTCACATCTTTGTCAAAAGACGTCTTGTCTTCTTCGCTAGTATTTTCTAGCATCATTAATTGTGTGTCGTTACTATAATGAAAAGATTAGTTGAAATAAATTTCCTGGATTTGTGAGTTTTTCTCGTTGCATCTTCGACTTTTTTCTTTATTCCTTTTTTGTATATATTTTATGACAAAACCGGACTTTTCACTGGCCGTGTGACGGGTGCCACGCGTTGAGCAGATCATGCTTACCCTTCCGGAACACCTGATGATACTCTCGATTTTTAGTGAGAGTTCACACTGTCAGTGCTTTTGTTTTCTGTGTTGTCTTGTATATCATCATGTTATTTTTTAGTTTTTGTTTCCGTCGATTTTGTTTGTTGCAGAGATTTGTCCTTTGTATTGTCTGAATTGAAAAAAGATATGTAAAAATGATTTTCGAAGTTTCACCTTGGTGCTGTTTGAGGGTTAGAGAAGTAACATGCACCATGGATTTGAATTGGTTTTGTCTACGGGTTAGAAAATGACAATAACCAATCAGCCACCCAGCAGATATTTCAACACCATATTTTAACTGGCTGTGTGACGGTTGCCATGCGTGGAGCAGATCATGCTTACCCTTCCGGAGCACCTTATGATACCTCAGTTTTTATAGGGGTTCACACTGCTAGTGCTTTAGTTTTGTGGCGTTCTTGATCATTTTTGTTTATTTGTTTTGTCTTTGTCATACTGTCTCAATTCGTGTTGCTGTGAATTGCCGTGATGTTGGATTTATGAATTCCCCTTTTCCTTTTCTTGCTTCGGTATTTGTTTGCCGATGTATTGTATGTAGGGTCGATTCAATAAATGTGTCCCTACCTGAACTTCTTGACCAATCAAATGCAGTGATGTTGTGACTGATTCAGTGGTCGATTCTAAATCAATAACTGGCGGTTCCTTTGTAAAAAAATGACAAAATGCTACATTGTGTATGAATGTATACGATATTTGTCAGTTTCCATCCACATTTGATGACATTGTGTTTTCTTTGACACATAAGCTGACAGAAGATATACACGTCACAATCTGACGGTGGGGACAGATTTATTGAATCGGTTCTATTTTAAATGATTAACTTACTTTGCGTCCTGATATACAACTTTAGCTGAAATATTGCTCAGTGGACATAGAACTCTAAGTAATAAATCAATCAATACGTATATATATTAATACTATTTTCCTTCATTTATTATTAGATTTCATATTCATCTAGTTTTTTTTATATTTATATATACCATCAATTGTTATAATGGCCGATATCAGCCGACACAAAATAAATTTAAACAACAGGTGTGGACCCAAATTGATGTCTCGCCCGTCCCTACTTGGTCGTAAAATTGATGTGAAAACTCAGACTGACTAAATCAGAAACTTAACATGTTCGCTAGACTGTGAAATTAGATTAACTGACATAAGCAATATAGCAGACTGTCATGTATCATCGAAAACCAAAATGCCTAATATCAGTGACCTACCACTGAAAGATACTGAAAAACCAGACATGTGCACTAAGACCGTGAAAATAAGGTCAAGGGCTAAAGTCAAATAGCAGGCTGTCTTTCATCTAAGACAAACCCACATACCAAATATTATTGACCTTACATGAATAGTTACTAGGAAACGTAACAAGACAATTGGACCGTAAAATTGAGATCACAGACAAAAGCCATATAGCACACCATCATGTACTACCCAAGACCAAACTATATACCAAATACATTGACCTACCACCTACAATTACTGAGAAACTAAACTAAGCACAAAAACTTAACATGTTCATTGGACCGTGAAATTGAGGTCGCAGACAAAAGCCATATAGCAGACTGTCATGTACTACTGAAGACCAATCTTTATATCAAATATCATTGACATACCACATATATTTACTGAGAAAATGACCTAATCACAAAAAACTTAACATGTTCACTAGACCGTGATATTGAGGTCAAGGAAAAAAGCCATATGACAGACTGTCATGTACTACGTAAGACCAACCTACATACCATACATGTATATCATTGCCCTACCACTTATAGTAACTAAGAAACTAAACTAAGCACAAAAACTTTACATGTTCATTGGACCGTAAAATTGAGGTCACAGACAAAAGCCATACAGCAGACTGTCATGTACTACTCAAGACCAACCTTTATACCAAATATCATAGACATACCACCAATAGGTGCTGAGAAAATGACCTAATCACAAAAACTTAACATGAAAGTTTACGCCGCCGCCGACATTCTTTGTACGCACATGTCTCGCTTTCTGCGCATTTCGTCGCGGGCGTGACAAAAAACAAAAAAGTGTCAGAACGTTGGGCGGAAATCAAGTGAGGTAAATAAATTTCAAAGTTTATCAAGATTTCTTTAAATTTCTTTAATCGCGACAATAGCGTACACACTTACAAATATTACTTATATCATATTCAACATGAATGAAATGGAAGGATCTGTCCCGTCATTTTCACACGAGTAATTTGTGATTAAACATATTGTTCTTCGATAAATTGACACATGAAATGAAATATTGTCATACGAGACAACTACTCTAATATCCAAATGGCAAAAGTTTTCTTTATTCATATTGAATTGCCTGTTGAAAAAAAAATAATTCATACAAATTTGTTTTCGAAGCTATTGTTACAAAATTCACCTTAAATGGATTGACTAAATGTAATAACGAAATCATGTTCAATAGTATTGTCTGTTGTCTTCTGAACATGAAAAAAGCCTAGAAAATTCGATAAATAAAGACAAACTTTAGACTCAGATGTTGTGAATTTCAGGTATTGTCACCTATTGTTAATATTATCATACGGATCGGTATAGGGCCGATAAAGTATTAGGAAATGCTTAACCAATGCTGCTTGTCAAATAAATAAAATTGACACCGTAAAGCGGTATACAAAAGGTATTGGTTTTGGTACACTTTTCTCGAATTATTTTTTGAATGGTTGCAAAAGTGCTACTGGTAATGGTCCGAAGTCATTTCTCTCTAGTGGTTTTACTTCAGTTAAATGTCTAATGTAAACTTACACTTAATATATAACTTAAATTTTCATTTATACATTTTTAAGCATTTCAGACTTGCGGAACATTGCTTATGTTGATAGTGTTTGAAGTCCATCTAAACAAGTAAGCACAAAATATCTAAAGTTTTGTTGATATTATATTTTGAAAAAAAGAACACTGATTTTGGCAAATAACCTTACGACACAGCTTTGTTCCAAGGCGTGTCCGCGAAGCTCTCTTATGATATTTCATATTTTTGCCGTAACCTAAGAACAACGATTTGTGTGTATTGGAAGAATCTGACATCGAAATATCTTTCATTTTTTTTCTGAAGGAGAACATGAATTGCTACACACACATCGATTAACAATTACATCAAAGGAATTCATACACGGCTTCTTACATTGCATATTTTATTAAGCAATCACATTTCAATTTCAATTATCATTTCAAAATTAAATTCATATTTAAAAAACGCCTTTTCGATATTATTGCATTGTATGTTTCATTTAAAATCGTGCATTATTAAACAACTTTTTTTTCATTTTCGTTTTTTGATATATGTTAAATAAAACTGGATATAACGATTCTAAATAAAACATTTAAGATGTCTCCTTGAGGTGTCGCAAAGCTGCCTTTGACACACGTCTTCAAATTATCATAAGTATCCTTATTCTATCCTAAAAGTTGTAATATAATATATATTGGGATTCTCGTTGACATCACTCCTGTTTTATACTGATATGAAAAACACCTCTTTTTTAATTGTTTTCCTTTTTGCTGCTTCATTTTGGTACTTTTACTAGCATATAAAAGGCATACATAAGTACATTTTGTAGGAAGCATGGCCTGTCATAATTCTGATTGTTGCCAAAACAAACAAATTTATAACAAATTTTGCCGATTAAATCTTTCGTCAGATACAGCGTAATTTGAAAAAAAAAATGAAAAATGTTAATCTTTAGAAACAAATATATTGTGTTCGTGGACAAAAATTTAGTTTTATTATTGACAAAAAATTATAAAAAAAATACCCCTCCCTCATTTTCGCTTTATAGCAACAGGGACGTAAAATTTATGTTGAAAATTCTCACCTTCTGTCCGCCATGTTGAAATGATAACAACTGATTTTTAAAATCAATTTCATAGTCTTTAATTATTCACGAAATCCATTTCATAATTTTGTACACCGATTCCTCATGGAATTAACTATTACAATTTTCATTTTAACAGTATGGATTTCTGAGTAATCAGGGAAATCAAATGATGATGTTTAAACTTTTAATTTTCTCAGATTTCCATGCAATTTACAGCTTTTGGGTAAATAAAAATTTTGATGTTGAAATGAAATACAGTAATACCAGAGAAAAATACATACAATACATAAAAGATAAGCCCAAGATAATTGATTTTCAGTATGTTTATGATTAACAATTAAAGAATATAAAGTTAATGCACATGAGACAAAGTCTCTACAACTACACGGTACAGATCAATCAAACAACGCCTTTAAAGTAATAAGAAGCCTGAAAGTGAAAAATACTTTAAATCTATACTACAAGAAAATATTTTTCCATAGTTTTATTGATAAATAAATTTTACAGAAATCACCGAAATAACCAAAATCTAATCAATTCAATTAATAGTTTAACACCATTTAATCCCATCATTACAAAACGTACAGACATTTTTAATGACAACTAGACATCTACGTGCAATAAACATGACAAATGCATTTACATGAAACAGTTTAACTGATGTCAGAAATTAAGCGTCACTATACTTTAAATTGGTGAATGAGAGGATATGGAGTAAATGCACATGAGACAAAGTATCTACAAAAACATGGTAAAAACAAGCAAAGGAACAACGCTTTTATTGTTGTTATTCATCTTTTAAGGATTCTTTGAACACTGTATACTACCAAATTGTGGGTAGACCTGGGGAAGCCTAAAAGTTTCCACTCGTTTAAATTTTCTTAATATTTTCAGTATTAAAACTACATATGTTCATGTCGACTTTCAGCAATTTTCAACAATTTTTACAGCCCCATTTAATGTCTAGTGGTCATCATAGATACCCTGTTTCCTCATATTATTTGGTCCGTTCAGGACTTGATTATAGTGTATAAAATTGGCTCTAATCAAATTTGTATTTGATTAAAAATTATTTCAAATGCAAAATTCTGTAGTTTAGACATGTGAAAGTAAGCATGAATAGTGATAGTAAATTTCAATAGTTTGAACTGAAATACGTGGGTGTTCTGAATAATATAGGCTGAAATTTTTACTCTATTTCGATGACTATTTAACACTTCTTGTAAAAAAATCTGTCGTTTAATTTTTACCAAAATCTGAGAATAGAAAGAAAACTATATTAAAATTTTAGAAAATTCTACCATCCGATTTTTTCTTAATGTAAAATATAGTAGGTAAAAATCAAAAAAATTGCAGAATCTGTGCTATAAATTCACCCCTTGGAAGAAATCCGACTTTTACATAATTATTTTCATTATCTTTTGCCAGCATTGCAAACATGTAGAGAAAAATGCACTCATTATAAATAACTGAATGTTGGGTATTTTGTTTTCATGACAAAATATTTTTTTGCTGTGTGGAAATTTTTTTTTACAATTTTAAAATTTTGATAATACCTATTGTAATGATTCTATTTGTTTGCCTAAGTAATAAAAAAAGTGAAAGGCAGGGTTATATCCTCCTACCCCAGGTCTACCCCCTAATTTCAAGTTATAGTTAATAAACGCAACGTAGTAATAGACGGAGCGAATATCGAGGCGCTGTTTCGAAAATGGACAACGTAGGGCCAACACATAGTAAAAATGGTAAATTCAAGGGTGTTCCATCAATCACGTACAGACCCTTTCACGACAACTGCTTTGCTGTGATTTTATGTGGAAAATAAAAAGTTTCACGCAAAATTGACGTCGAAATACAATTAATCAAGACGTCACCTATATTATGACGTTGCATTTTACCCACTCAAAGACATATGAGCGCATAAGCCAATTTCAGGACCGGGTCTACAGATAACTTTAAGAATAATAGCATAACACATTATTTTACCTGACAGAGATAGTCGTACTAAGGAAAAGCGCCCGATATCGGAGGAAAAAACACACTTGGCTAATGGTACTGATGCATCGCCGCACAATTATTCTGGTAAAGATCAAGTTTCGGACATGGCAGTATTTTATACATTCCATGTATGCATTGCAATTATTCAAACCTAATTTTAACGGAAAAAAGACATAGGCAGTTTAATAAACAAAGCAAATGAATGACAGTCTGGGACGTCAATACAAAATTAAGTCTCGGAAAATTTGATTCCTTGTTCGCTCAAAACACAGTTAAGTTAGTTTCTCTTATATACATATACCCTATCCCCTTCTCCGATTAAAATTATATCATAACCATTTGTTCATCGATTTAAATAGTGTCAATAAAGTTCTATAGGTGTGTGCAAAACTGGCAAAAGCTTATATATACAAAATCATTGTAACTTTAGATACCGATGAAGTACAAAAAGGTGTCTTTTAACACGTCCGTTATAAAAACTGGAATTTTGCTATCAAAATATTTGGACGACTAAAGACCGAAAAGGACTTTTTCTTGAAAAAAAATAATAAATAATGTATAAAGTGCAGTCAGAAATGACTTAAATATGGTGAAAAATCATTATGTACAATTTTTTTTCCGGAACTCAATCGGACATCCCCATTGAGCAAAACACATAATTGCCGAAGAATCTACAAAGTAAGATAGGATTTCTCTCGATCTTTAGGGGTCAATTATTTGCGCATATTTACTTTTTTTAAAGGTTGATATACTATGTTAAAAATGTTCATCCTTTATTATAAAATATCATTGCGAAAATCTTTTTAACCCGATAATTGATTTGTCTTGCTCAATACTAAGTCTTCACAAATCGAAACTCGATTCTAACTTTTTACCACTCGATACTCCGATTTCAACATGATAATTGCTTTTATCTCACTCTATACTTCCTTTTTTCAATTCGATACTCAATATTAAACTTAAAAAACTAATGAGGGACCATTTAGAGCAAAAACAGGGAGGATTGTACCCTTGAAAGGCATGACTAATATTCAGGCCAATTAAAAACTATAGGCTCAGAGACTGAGCTTGTATCGCTCACCTGACAAAATGCTTCTATACCATGCATGACCAAAAACAATGTTTTTTTTTCCACTGGAGTCTATCCACATGCCAAATATCAAAAGCCTATCTCAAACGAGAAAAAGGTTATAGCCCAGACACGAATTTGTCATTGAAAAAGCATGAATGTGACCCCGAGGTCAAAGGTCAAGGGTCACCAACCCAGGTACGTTACATGTAGCCTTGAGGTGATCGTTTCACATGCCAAATATCAAAAGCCTATCAAAAACGAGAAAAAAAGATACAGCTCGGACATGAATTTGTCATTGAAAAAGCATGAATGTGACCCCAAGGTCAAAGGTCAAGGGTCACCAACCAAGGAATGCGACACGTCGCCTTGAGGTGATCAACCCACATGCCAAATATCAAAAGCCCATCTCAAATGAGAAAAAAGTTTTATCCCGGACACGAATGTTTTGGACGGACAGACAGACTGGTTATTATAGGGCGTCCGCCACTTTTTGTGGCAGGGCCCTAATAATTTCGCTATAGTCTTACAAGGATATTTTGTGGATTTCAAGTAACACAGAGGCAAAACTTCCACAAAAATATCTTCAAACTCATTTAAGGCATTATTGAGCTAAGACAACTGTAAATCAATTTGCAAAACCTTAAATGAATTTTCACGTGCTTTAGCCTTAACAATGCTCTTTTTTGTCTGTTTCAAATTTAAATATGAGACAACTCCTATAAAACATTCAACCAGGACTCATCTTCAGGGGGTCCAACCTAATTGGTTGGAGAAGCCCTGATTTGCTTGGAGCAAAATCGTTTCTGGATCAATTTGGATTATTAAGAGCATTTTAGTTGATAAAAATATTCCCTTTCGGCAATTATTATGTAATTGAATCTTTTTCATTCAAAACTTG
>MJUU01006395.1:175333-191495 GCA_002080025.1 Modiolus philippinarum
TTCTCTCGATCTTTAGGGGTCAATTATTTGCGCATATTTACTTTTTTTAAAGGTTGATATACTATGTTAAAAATGTTCATCCTTTATTATAAAATATCATTGCGAAAATCTTTTTAACCCGATAATTGATTTGTCTTGCTCAATACTAAGTCTTCACAAATCGAAACTCGATTCTGACTTTTTACCACTCGATACTCCGATTTCAACATGATAATTGCTTTTATCTCACTCTATACTTCCTTTTTTCAATTCGATACTCAATATTAAACTTAAAAAACTAATGAGGGACCATTTAGAGCAAAAACAGGGAGGATTGTACCCCTGAAAGGCATGACTAATATTCAGGCCAATTAAAAAACTAGAGGCTCTGAGACTGAGCTTGTATCGCTCACCTGACAAAATGCTTCTATACCATGCATGACCAAAAACAATGTTTTTTTCCACTGAAGTCTAATTAGAACCCATGTTTATTGTCTGATCCTTTTGAAATGAGTAATCTTTGCAAAGGAGTTCTATATATCATTCAAATACAGTTTAGTTAAATTTGCTTGAGAAGATGATGAAAAGAACGATTTTCTCATAGGCTCCAATGTTACACTATATTCCGTGCTGGCAGCCATGTTTTTATGAGATCAGAACAAAATGAGCAATATTCAACCAGACATACTAAAGGACTTTCACAAATTTTGTTAAAGTCCTTTAGTATATCTGGTTGAATTTGCTTCAGCAATTTCAGGGGAGAAGATGAAAATGTGATTTTCCCATAGGGTTCAATGTTAAACTATGATCTGTGCTGGCGGCAATGTTATTTATCGGATCGATATAAATAGACAAACTTTGTTTAGGACTCTCGGTACATCATTCCTGTAAAGTTTGATTGAATTTGCTTCAGCGGTTCCAGAGCAGAAGATGAAAATGTGATTTTTCCCAAAAGGTCCAATGTTAAAACTAAGTTCCGCGCTGGCGGCCATGTTTTTTGTCGGATGGGAACAAAATGAGCAACCTTTGTTTCAGACCATTCGCACATCATTCGTGTAAAGTTTGGTTGAATTTGCTTCAGCCGTTTTAGAGTAGAAGATGAAAATGAGATTTTTACCAAAGAGTCCAATATTAAAACTAAGTTCCGTGCTGGCACCATGTTGTTTTTCAGATCGGAACAAAATGAGCAATCTTTGTTAAGGACCTTTAGTACATCATCCCTGTAAAGTGGTCAAATTTGCTTTGGTGATTTCAGCGGAGAAGATGAAAATTATTTTCCCATAAGGTCAAATGTTTAACCATGTTCCATGCTGGCGGCCATGTTTTTTGTCGGATCAGAAGGAAATGAGCAAACTCTGTCAAGGACCTTTATTACATCATTCCTGTAAAGTTTGGTTGAATTTGCTTCAGCCGTTTCAGAGCAGAAGATGAAAATGTGATTTTCCCATAGGGTCCAATGTTTAACCATGTTCCGTGCTGGCAGCCATGTTTTTTGTCGGATCGGAAGGAAATGAGCAATCTGTGTCAAGGACCTTAGTACATAATTCCTGTAAACTTTGGTTGAATTTACTTCAGCCGTTTCAGAGCAGAAGATGAAAATGTGAGTTTTCCCATAGGGCCCAATGTTAAACCTAAGTTCCCGGCTGGCGGCCATGTTTTTTTACCGTATCGGAAAGAAATGAGCAATCTTTGTAAAGGACCTTCCGTACGTCATTCCTGCAGAGTTTGGTTGAATTTGATTCAGCCGTTTCAGAGCAGAAGATGAAAATGTGATTTTCCTATAGGGTCCAATGTTAAACCATGTTCCGTCCTGGCGGCCATATTTTTTTGTCGGATCGGAACGAAACGAGTAAGCCTTGTAAAGGACCTAAAGTACAACATTCCTGTAAAGTTTGGTTGAATATGCTTCAGTGGTTTCAGAGCACGAGATGAAAATGTGATTTTTCCCATAGGGTCCAATGTTAAACCTAAGTTCCGCGCTGGCGGCCATGTTTTTTATCAGATCAGAACGAAATGAGCAATCTTTGTAAAGGACCTTTCATACACCATTCTTGTAAAGTTTGGTTGAATTTGCTTCAGTGGTTTCAGAGGAGAAGATGAAAATGTGAAAAGTTAAAGGACGACGGACGGACGGACAACGGACCCAATAAGGTCAGGTGAGCTAATAAAACTAGATGTTCACAAGTTCCAACTTTAGTACAGAAGCAGAATGCAAACCAAGGTAATTAAGTGAATCCTGGTCAAGTTTCTTGCATACTTTGAAGTATTATCATGACATTAAGGCTGTCATTAACTGTGTTTAACATTTACGTTCAAGGATTCTTCATGTACTATGTAGGAGTGACACCAGAAATGTTTACTACATATGAAGGAAAGCATTGAACTGGTACCGATAATGTGAAACAACAGCTGATACAACAATTTGGAAAAAGGACAAAAGAGCAATGTTTCGAAAGTGTTTAAATATTTATACTTATTTGTTTACATGAAACTGGGGCTGTTCAATGTAAAGATACTAGGTACAGGGGAAGGCACTTTTATTTATTACGTAAGGGAAGTAATCTGTACTCAAAAATATAGACCAAATTTTAAGTTTTTATTGCTGGGTCTATTGCCAAAAAAGTGCCTTCCCCAGGTAGAATGTAGGTTTTAACAGGACATCCCCGATATAAGTCAGGTACATCATTCGATTCGTGATATTATTAATTTTAGAGGTTCCCCGAACGAGAATTAGCTCATTTATTAATCCGCAACTCCATTATAATTGTAAATCATTTTCCAACTGAACTGTCAGGATGTCTTGTTCACAAATTAATACAAATCAAATATTTCATATTCGGGCTGAATGGTAATTGTATTATGATTAATTTTTGTTATATTCTTTATTAAAGGATCAACGGTAGAAGTATTTACATCTGAAGATGACAACGTGCAAGTTCTTTTCTACCAAGACAAAGATCTAAAGGATGCATTTGAAAGTAATTCTGAAATTCTTTTTGTGGATGCTAAATACAAACCTAATGATTTAAGAATTCCACTGTATGTATTTCTTGTTGGGGACAGCATGGGTCACAATGAAGTTGCGGAGATATGTTTTAATAGCAGTGAGAAGCAACCCACATTTGGTTCACCACATGGATTATTTTTTAAAATAAAGCATAATCGGGCTGTGGATAAAAATGAAGATTATGCTGGCGAATAAAGACTTCAATGAAAGGGAGACATTCAGTTCTGTATTTCTTCGTACTTCTTTGTTGATGTGTCATGTACTCAGACCATTTCGCAGAGAAATTGGAAATAACAGCATCCAAATGAAGCACAGCATTAGCACTTATCCTAGAAAGGAAGAAACATACCACGAAATATTTTATAATTACCAAATTAAGTGTTGAAAAATACGTTAACTCTATTGTCTCTGGTCACCTTTGCCGAAAGAAAACAAAGGCCAAATTTGGTCAAAGATTGATTGAATATTGTTTAATGTCTACTGAGCAATATTTCAGCTATATGAAGACGAGAATAAGTTTGTTAATAAATAATCATTTTGGGCTATGGAAAGGGTCATGGGACGGGAAATTCTGACTGTCACTCGAAAAGTAGGGTGAAATCGAAAGGGGCGGGGAATTTAGCCGTGTAGCCAATTACGTACGGAACATTCAAAAAGGGCTTGCTACAAGGGTTCTTTAACGTGCAGGAAACCTGGCATTTCTTCAAACACATGGACCTGAGTTAATATCCCATCCTGAAAGGTGGATTGTGTATTTATTCATCCCACACAACCACGGACATCCAGTTTTGAAGGGGTTGTACCCCGCAGCCTGGAATACTGGCTCCTTTTTCTATATCCCGGGGTTACCTCAGGGTCAAATCCCGCAAGCCGGAGATACTAGGTCCTATTTCTATACCCCGGAGCTCCCTCTGGGGTATTTGGTCAAAGATATTATAAGTTTGAATTATGGGGGAAATGTCATTTTTTAAGGCAATGCAACACTTGCGAGGCCAATAAAATACCACAAAAACAACGAAAGCCTCCCTTAGGTACAAGTAATGCTGGTGCATTAATGAAAAGATGGGAAATTGATTTATTAGGACCTTTACTTGTGGCATGCCTACTTACTGTGACAGACTTATTTATATGTTTACTAAATTATAGGGGAACGGGACAGATAAAGGGGAGGTTTATGTACTCATAAACCGGTTTAACCCTACCGCTGGCTTTTGCTAGTGCCGGTTCCCGAGTTCCTATCGTTTACGTTTGTCTTATTTGTGTTTTTTCTGTGAGTTTCCTAGCATATTGTGGCATGCTATTATAATTTTCAGCCATTGTAGGTGTTTCCTGTTGTCCCTTTTATTTCATCTTTCACAAAATAAGAAGAGATGTTCCCCACTCCAATACCAAAACAAACAGCACAAGTGTCCTCACAAGTTCTATTAAATGACGGAATTGCAAGATATAGATGACCCTTAGGTATCTATTCAGACCAAGGTCGCAGTTTTGAAAGAGACAATTTAAACAATTTTTTAAACAATTATGTGACCTTAAGAAATTCGAAAGACTAGAACCAGTCCCAGAAAGCTTAAGTGTATTCGGTCAAAATGAACGCTTTAATCGTAGCATTATCTCAATGATAAAATCTTTTTACGTGGTGAACAGATAAAGTGGGACTCAACCCGTGGTTGCCTTGCAGGCGCCATTAACAATGAAGGGATATGGAGTAAATGCAAACGAGACAAAGTCTCTACAAATACATGGTATCAATAAGCAATGGAACAACGCTTCCATTGCTGTTCCTCATCTTAAATGAAAGTACTGGATTAACGGCCAATTACTAATGTTTTTGAGAGATGTTAGACTCACTGTAGATTTATCAATTGTTAGACTTACATCTCTAGTGACCAGTTATCATATGGTCAACATGTTCAAATAATAAAAGAAAATATGCAAAAAATCATACTGTTGCAAGAACATACCAAATACCTAGATGTGTCTTGCGAACGTAGTTAAGACTTGGCAAAGGTCAATGTAGTTATGGAGGTAGTTGGGAGTTAAAATGGGAAATTCATAGAAGGGAAACCAAAGTTACAACCCCTATATAGGACCATGTGCCATAACCCACAAGTTCAAAGACTTAAATAATAAAGTACAAATTGATATAACTGAAAACAAACTTTAACCATATTTGGGGAAAAAAGTCCCAAGTCGACACAAAAACTACAGACCCAGTTTAAATGAATTAAAATGTTTTGCCCAGATTTTCCTGTCCATCCATAATATGGTCATGCATTTTACTGAATTAAGCGGCATCTAGTTACTGAATTAATTATAAGCGGCATCTAGTTACTAAAATATATAATTAAAATATTTCATAAGCCGATGAGAAATAATTCTAGAGACTTGTATTTTTAATTGAAATACTTAAAAGGTTAACAATTTAAACTAACTATCGCCAATTTGTTGTAATTAATATTTGATAAACGTGGTTATAGTGATATTGTCTGTTTCGAAGATGATGATTTTATTTTTGAATTTTGTAGCGATTATTGCCAAACTTATCCTTGTTATTGTTTATGTCCAGTTCAATGCCAAGCTTTTCCGACGTAGCCTTGACCTGTAGTACCAAGAATCAAATTTTTCTATTTTGAACCCCTTAATTAAATGTATTTTCTTTAATAAATATTTTCCAAAGCTGTATGCTGGCATAAAAGGACATATATGACAGATATACAATGATTCTGAATAGTTATTGACTTCCAAGACTTTCCAAGACGTTTAGTCTCAGTTCCCCTGTACTTAGGTATGCCAATTTTACATGGGAAGAGTCAATATAGCCGCCTATACTAATTGCAGATATTGTATTTCAATAGATTTGTGCAAAACGTGGCTTGGCTTACAATTCTGTTAAATGCCTCCCTACCAAATTGTACATCGCTGCGAAAGGCCGTATGGAAACGCACCATTGGAAGGAGCACAACTCCACGAACCAGACATCTTACTGGTCTGTTCTATGTTCCATTAAAGCAACTGATTATAATTAGTTCTTGAAGCAACAGATCTCTTTTAAACCACACTTCCACCAAAAAGCAGAGCAGATTGCTCGTGGTAGCATGCTGGGAGATAACTGTTATTACTTCCATGAGGGAACATATCTCAAGAACAGTTCTCCAGATAACCTAGTTTGATTGATGTTTTACGCCAACTTCAGCAATATTTCAGCTATATTGTGGCGAGAACTGTTGAGTATATCGAACAATTTTAATAAATACATAAAATATCAATATAAAACCATATAGCTTTATACAAATAAAAAACAAATGTGTAAAATGTTAAAAACATAATTAGAAGAAATTTTGGGTTATCAGTAACAATATTAGAAATTAGAAACTTGTTTTAAATTGATCCATTTAAATCTAACTTAATAAATTGATTGCTTTTAAAGATTGAACGATTTTGTCGCCTGCGACGTTTTTAAATAGGTCTTTCAGACAATCAGCAGAATAAAAATCACGCCTCATATCGGCATCATCTACACATTCAAGTAAAACATGTTGAATTGTATAAGGACAATTGCATGGAATACATTCAGGTCGATCATAACTGTTGAGAATAAAACCATGTGTTGTTCTAGTGTGCCCAATACGACATCGAGTCAAAACTACCTGTTCCCTGCAGTTTTTACCACAGGAACCGACCTGTTTACCGACGTCAGACTGTATTCAATGCAGTTTATTATTTATTTGCAGATCCCATTTGGCCTGCCACAACTCTTAAATGTATTTAACGATCAAAGGCTTCATGTCAGTGTACCGCACTGGACAATCCGCCATCTCGTCGTCTAGTGCATCCTTGGCCTCCTGGTCAGCAACTGTGTTTCCATAGATCCCCACATGGCTAGGGATCCAAACATAAATTACTTTTTTGCCTAATGCTACAAGTGACTTGTAGAATTCGGCTATTTTTAAAATAATTGGGTGTTTTGTTTTTCGACTTTCAATTGCCAATAGGCATGAGAGTGAATCAGCACAGATCATGAACTTATTTGATTGCGATAAAGCTACAAGTTTAAGTGCTGAGTAAATAGTGTTTGCTTCAGCAGTAAATATGGAACTAGAGGATGGTAATCGGAGAGTTGCTTTATGTTCTCCAAAAACGACTGCAGAAGCCACTCTGTCTCAATCCTTAGAGCCATTTGTGTAAACAGATAACCTTGAAGACACACTGGTAGCTCTTCGTCCATCTGCGTCACTGGCAGTCCAGAAATAAAGGTAAAGTAGTTTCCAAAACAAAAACACTCGTAGACGACAGATTTGTCGAAATATATCGGTCGACCCTTTTTATTGTTTCTATCCTTTTATTTTGCCATGTTTTTTGTGCTTTAGGTCATATTTTAGATTATAAATTCACCCCTTTTAACAGCTCACATACTCATGTATCTCGTTATTTTGTTAAAGTAGTTTCCGTTTACCTTAGCAGCAGTGGGCCAAGGATGATAACCCCTGCTATACCACTTGCTGTTCAGTTTTCATTGTCTAATAACTTTATATCTTTGCTCGTGCGTTCGGAACTGGGCAATGTTTCAAAACCAACTGCTCAGCAGCTACCCATTTTCAATATAGATCAGCCAGTTTTGCCTTCTCCGACAGCAGCACCGCGATCTGTTATGCATACATACGAGTAAACGTCACTTTGAAACTTGTTATCTTGATACTGAAGTATCACCAACTCCAATCAATAGGTCTACTATTAACACTGCTATGGAGTGTTCTCCAGTTCCATATTAAAGGCAATCACATGTTCAAGAAGATCTAATGGTTTAGTTATTAAGTAATACAAGGAACTCGGATGATCTAAATGTAGATCTCGTTGTATCCACTGTTAACACATCATAGTCTATTCCAAAGTCTAGGAATACAGCCACTTCATCTTCTGGCACTGATTCCGCCACATATACTATAATCCAATCTCTTTCTTGAATGATTAATACACAACAATTAATGTTATCTGAGATCCAGAATAACCTTTTCATAAACCACAGCTATCAAAAATAAAGAGAAAATATGGCTCTTGTATGAGAGGTAAGATCCGGCAATTGGAAAGGCTGCTGACACGTGAAAACAAAACTAGGAATTCAGTACTCAATAACCAACGTTCGATTCCCAAGTCTAACAACAAATGTGCACGTTTTAGACCATACCTGAAAGAAAAGAAACCAAAGTCAAGTGAAACCATTAAGTCAGTAATCAAAACAATAGACAATAACGTGTCAGATATGGGCAGAAAATTTATTTCTGTGAATTTTTTGTAAAATCAATGTCAGTGTTCCCTTTAGAAATTGTAAGAAAATAACATTATTCAAAACTTTATATTTAAATATAACAGTTTTTTAAACATTGAAATATTATTTTAAAACAAAATCAAAATTTAGTAAATTTATTTTAGCATATTAATATAACTTTAATGTTAATGTTCAGAATAGTAAGACAAAAGTTGTTGAAATATTACATTTATATACATGTAAGCGTCATGTAGCTCAGTATTGTTTATATGATAAAACATTTTAATATAAAGCAAATAAAGTTAACGTATCTCAGCTTAAATAGTGCCTAATAAATACCAATTTTTTTATGGTCAATTGAAGAATAATATTTGCCTCTTTTGATTTTACCACATCAAAGTCAGTCATGATTTTTCTTGATGTACTGAAAAATATACATATATATTTGAATTATTACATAAATGAATTAAATGACATAAATTCATATTAATTCTTAACTGTGCTAAGTGCAGATTAAACATGAAACACATGTTATTTTATCTTATAAGAAATTATTTTTAGCATTTGCGGGGGGTTTAAATGCTAACTAGGAGACACAAAATGTGATTGATTGATTGATTGAATATTGTTTAACGTCTACTCAGCAATATTACAGCTATATCAAGACGAGAACAAGTTTGTTAATAAATAATAACTTTGGGGTATGGAAAGGGCCATGGGACGGGAAATTCTGACTGCCACTGGAAAAGTAGGATGAAATCGAAAGGACGGGGAATTTAGCCTTGTAACGATTTGTCATACATAGTGGGTTTTCGTTTGAAATATGTTTTCTTGCTTTGTTGAAGTGATTATTGTTTCATGGGTTCAACAATGTGCAATTCTGCACACAGTAATAAGGATCAATTGTTTGATCGTAAGTTGGAGTATTTCAGGTTATAATGTGCGAAGTTTTAGTTTGTCACATTTACAAAATTAATAATATACAATAAATGTCTTTTGTTGAGGTAATTGTGCAGTGTTAATGACTTTTGCAAAAACAGATATCTTAGTTTTTGCAAAAGTCAATATCACTCACATTTACCGAAACAATAGACAGTAATTGATTTTATTCTATTATCCAATTCTTTATGTCTTAATCAAAAGGATATTCATAACTGTAGCAGAACCCAAACATTGATCCTGTGATATTTCAGACTAGTGCATTAAAATTGGTATCAAAGCATTATTCTATCTTATGTGGCCTTTTCATTAAGATTTATTAATACAAAATTTAATAACAAAACTGACAAATTTCATTTATCACAGACGTTTTAAAGAGCACTGAACTTGGTCATTTTTTTTTTCACTTTGGCAAGATATTGTAGTTGATATTGATAGAGCAATAGTTATTGGTAATCACTGGCAAATTTGGATATCCATTATTGTACTAAGTGGAAGTTGACGTACATGTACTCAGTACTCTAGAATTAGACGAGTGAGTTTTAAAACTGCTGATTATTCAACGAAAAGTCAGTATTTTTTGCAGTTTCTGCATCAGTATTATGAATGCTAATGTACTAATGAGTCCATTTGGGAATCTGTGAACAGAAGAAAATCGACAATATTTTCATCGTTTTCAAAAACTCCAGCAATATCATCATCAGGTAATGAGGGCAGGATTTGTCCATTTGTTGCAGACTGATTTTCAGGACTTTTAATATGTTTAATATTTTCCTGATTTTCAGAGCGTAGACTCTCACCAATAGCATTTGACATTTTTAAAGAGCTTTGTTAGAAGTGAATCAAGTAAAAGTTTTTAATGAATTTTCCCTTTTATCTCCTGTAACCGACATTATGTGACTGCCTGCAAACTCCGTAACATATAGCACATGAACAGCAGTTGCTCGTAGTGAATGGTTAGTGTATCTTTCTTCTATCTCCACTTTTTCACAGATAGATAGCATCATACTGCCTAAAGTATTGTGCTCTATAAGTATTGCATCATACCAAGTTGCTTCATCTACTATTTTGGTTTTTGCTCTTTGAAAGAAGAATTCATACTGTCCATTCAGTTTAGATGTGTATTTTATGAAACTTTCGATAGGGCATCGGACATCATCTGAAAAACAGAAAATAAATATATTTACATGTTAATCAACAATTGCATGGAACCTTAAGGCAGGTAAGAGTAGTACGACAAATTTATGGAACTGTTTCTGATTAGTTTGCCAATTTTTTTTATTGTGAAACTGGTTTTTGCTAGTGCCATAGTTTTGTGGCATTCTGTTTTTATCTATGTTATGTTGTCTCAATTTGTGTACCAATGTAAAAAAGCAATGAAAGGATATGGAGTAAATGTACAATATGAATTGCCAGGTTTTCTTTTTTTATTGGGGGAGGGGGTTTAGGCGTTGATCATTTTTCCCTTTTTGCTCTGGTATTCATTTGCTAATATACCAGTATTCGAAAAGTATTTTTTTCTGTGTATATACATTTTTTTATACAATAAATCTTTTTTGAACTCATTATGTCGCCCCAGACGAAGTCGGGGAGACATATTGTTATTGTTCCGTTTCTTTGTTATTATTGTTTCTTCTTATTAAGTCTCCCAAACGAAGTTTGGGGAGACTTATTGTTTTTGCTGCGTTTCTTATTTTTATTATTATTATTATTATTCTTCCGTTTTCCGCCGCGACTTTGTCCGCCAGATTTCTTGGACACTAGTGATCCAATCTTGATGAAACTTCACATGATCATAGAACCCCTTCCCAAGATGTGCACTCAAGTCTTTGAATTTTCAAAATGGCACCGGTTCCCATGAAAACAGCCAAAAAAGGCTGGAAAATCAAAGTGCTCAGAATTGGATGAAATTTTACAGGAAGGTTGCATAACGTGTGTAGAATAGGGTTCCGGTCTCAAAGACTTCAAATTTGCAACCGTTGCCATGGAAACGGTAAAAAAGGCGGGAAAATCAAAGTGTTCAGAATTGGATGAAATTTTACAGGAAGGTTTCCTTACATGTGTAGAATTGGGTTTCAGTCTCAAAGACTTCAAAATGGTTACCGTTGCCATGGAAACCGTAAAAAGGCGGGAAAATCCAAAGTGCTCAGAATTGAACGAAATTTGACAGGAAGGATTTTTTTAAATTCGTGGATTTCATCTAAAGCCTTTGAATTCTGATATGGGAGTTCGTTTGGGAGACTTCTTGTGTTAGCATCCAAACACAATTAATACTAGTTATGTCGCCCCAGACGAAGTCGGGGAGACATATTGTTATTGTTCCGTTTCTTTGTTATTATTATTATTATTACGGTTTCTTATTATTATTTTACTTCCAATAATTTTGTCCAGAGCTTTACTCAGAGATGCCTGAACAGAATCACTTGATACTTGGCACACAGTTAAAACACAATGTGAAGTTGTGCATGACGTTAAATTTTTTTTCAAAATGGCCGCCATTTCCAAGATGGCCGCCATTTTACGTTAAAAAGTGGAAGATTCAATAACTCAGAAACTGTTTTGCAGAATTTCTTCATATTTCACATAAATGTTCAGTAAGATAAGCCGAAGGAATTCTCACGAAGAAATTTTTCAAAATGGCCGCCATTTCCAAGATGGCCGCCATTTTACGTAAAAATATAAAAGATTCATTAACTCAGGAACTGCTTTGCAGAATTTCTTCATATTTCGCATAAATGTTCGACAAGATGAGCCGAAGGAATTTACGCCAAAATTTTTTTCAAAATGGCCGCCATTTCCAAGATGGCTGCCCAAAATACGTCAAAATTTCAACTGTCCGATTTCAACGAAAATTGATTTCTAGGTAGATTTTTACGCTGCGAACAAGATTGAAGCATCGAATTGGCTGCCAGGGGCGACATCAGCTATTGCTTGCAATTGCAAATCTAGTTTTTCATTGTTTTTGTTTTTAGGGCAAAAATCTAACTGATAATAAATTTCTGATCCATTTCTAATTCAAATATTATCAACATACTTTAATTTGTAGAAGTTCATCTTATGACTAATTTATTGCAAATAATATGTATTTTACTCACCTTATACTTCATACATTTTCCCGACTGCTGTATTTGTATCCTCTTTATGATTTGTAGTTAATTCATCCCGCTTTATCCTTACAAATTGATGAACCACTTCCTCGTCGACACCTCTTTGTCGAGTTACAGTTTTGGAAATTTCAAAAATTCTTTTTTTTAAGTTCCTAGGTTTTCCCTCCCTCTCCTCCCAAAATACAACATAATGTCTATGAAAACCTTTTGTTGGAGGGAAAGTGGATAACAAACAGACAGGGAATCATAAATTTTCCTAGATTATGTTCCTCTATTGGTGGGTTATGTTCTATTCCACCTAGCCCCTCAAGTTTTAGTTGCCTGGATCATTTTGTTTGATGCACTGAAACTTCTGTCATTTTTAAAACGTCTACATCACGTTTGGCCATAATAAATATCTGGATTCCGTGCCTTGTATTTTTAACGTGGTCTTTTTATGAATTTCACCCTTTTCGGATTTCGCCTCAACGTGAAACTTTGACAAAACACTGTCCAATTCTTGGAGTGTGCATGTTTCAATATCTTTTGTCAGTCCTTTCTCCTCTGAATATTTTGTCAAGAGTCTTACCGACCTAGCGGTAGCCTTTTGTGTGTTTTTGTAGTCCTTTTCATCCAGAATTTTTTCTTTTTTGGCGTCATCGACACTGGCAAACCTAATTTTCTTAGGAGGTGGCGACATTTCGGCTTCAACCTCAGCCATTTTTATTTTTATTGTGAAGCAGACGTCGTAATCACGCGAGAGTCCTTTCCTCTTTTTGATCGGACGAGATAAATACCGGATTATCCCTTTTCTAAAAACATCTAGCAAGAGACATTTCCCGCGAAAAATAAAGGTGAATATCCCTTTACCGAGTGAATATCCGATTTACCGAGTGAATATCCTTTTTTTATTCTAATGCATTTTTATCATTAGTACTTATATATTATAGAATAATATCAGTTATTTTTGAAGACCGTCACCAAGTAATAAATATTTCTAAAGTTGAATTTTGATAAATTAGTAAAGATGATTTTTTCTACTATTGTACAATATAGATTGACCACATGTTTATGTCACAAAAACACAGCGGTAAATTCAAACAGCATGCCAAAATCAATGTGATTCGTTTTGTTGTCTGAAATTTCGCAGTTTATTTTACGAAAGGATATGAAGTAAATGCATTTTATATCAAGTAATCACTTGTGTCATGTCAAATTTCATTATTTCACACATTACTGACAATTCGTGAGCTGTAATAACAAGTGTTACTTATATTTTACCGGTTCCTCTGCAATCTTCGACATTTTAGACCCTTTCATAACATTTGTGATAACGCACAATTCCTTGGCAGACGTTACTTGCTCATTTGAATACTGCACATGATCAGTCGTTCATTTCGCGCTTGTCCAAAATCAAATTTCTGTGATTTTCATAAAATTATACGATATTTGAATATCCTCGTTGCAATAAATAGTATCCACACACATTATAACATCTATCTATGTAGTTGTTTATAACTTACAAGTCGTAGAAATGTCCATTTGAATGATTTTTTTGGTTCGCCGATACACAGCACATGTTTCACTTGTCATTTTGTGAACAACTTCCAGTGTGTATCTAGAATCGGTAAAATGTAAACTAGAGCTAAAGAAAAGAAATATTTTTTTCCGGATTGAATTGTAATTACCAGAGGCTCCCAGGAGCCTGTATCGCTTAGCTGGCTTTTAGTTGCCACAATCAAGGTAACATTGCAAGTTATACAGTTGATCTTAAGTCTCTCAAACCTTCGTAGCTCGAACACCACCAATATCTTGAACTGTATTTAAAATCTGATCATGTTTTACTATATTTTTTGTTGGGCTTTTTTGTCAAAAAAAACAAAAAAAAAAAACAAAAAAAAAAAAACGTTCTTGCTCAGGACCACTTTCGATACCAGTTTGTAAATGGCGGGTCAAGGGACAATTTTCAACATCAGTTTTGAAGTCGCAACATTAATATCTATTTGAAAACCAATTTTCATTGAAATAGGACAATGTTGAATTTTCCCGCCTTTTTTGGCGACCATTTTGAAAATGACGGTCAACGAACAATTTTTAACATCAGTTTTGAAATTGCGACATCAATATACCTATCTGGAGACCAAATTTCGCTGAAATCGGACAATGTTGAATTTTCCCACCTTTTTTGGTGGCCATTTTGAAAATGGTGGTCAACGAACAATTTTTAACATCAATTTCATCAAAACCTATTTGGAAACCAAATTTCATTGAAATCGGACAATGTTGATTTTTCCCGCCTTTTTTTGGCGGACATTTTGAAAATGGCGGTCAACACCAGTTTTGAAGTCGCCACATCATTGAAAACATTTCATCATTTTACACTTCACCTTCATTTTCTATAGTTTTGGAAATAAAAGACGAAATATACGAACATTTTAAGAATTCGGTAAAAAAAAAACTCCTACAAGGCATATAGATTTTCTTAAAAATTTCAGGGTGGGTAGATCTTGATATGCTGAAAATTTTTGCAATTTACAATTGACCTCTATCTGTTACACTTTGTGAAATAAAAAATATAAAATGCATAAATTTTGAAAATTTTACGGAAAAAGGGCTATAACTCCCGAGATAGGTTTTCAGATTTTCTTCCAAAAGGCACGATGAGTAGATCTCATCATGCTGATCAGTGTTACCTCGTGTCAGATTTATGATATCTGTAACGGTTTTTGAGTTATAAGCCAGAAACTGCTATTTACCCCTATGTTGTATATTTAGCAATGGCGGCCATGTTGTTTGACCAACCGACTTATCGAACACAATTTTTTAAAAACAATACCCTGGTGATGATTCCAGTCAAGTTTGGTTATATTTGGCCCACCGGTTTCAGAGGAGAACATTTTTAAAATTGTTGACAGACAGACAGACAACAGACGCATAGTGATTGCAAAAGCTCACATGGCCTTTTAGGCCAGGTGAGCTAAAAATGGATATAATTTATTGTGAAACTATTCTTATATTTTGTATTAAATATAATATATAAGAAATGGTAGCGATAAATTCAACCTCCTCCTACATGCTATAAGCGTAGACAGTAGTTGACTGAAATAATTGATTGATTGATTGATGTTTTACGCCAACTTCAGCAATATTTCAGCTATATTGTGGCGAGAACTGTTGGGTTTATTGAACAATTTTAATAAATACATAAAATATTGATATAAAACCATATAGCTTTATACAAGTAAAACAAATGTGTAAAATGTTGAAAAACATAATAGTATTTTTTGTTTAACAATAACAATATTAGAAATTAGAAACCTGTTTAAAATTGATCCATTTAAATCTTACTAAATAAATTGATTGCTTTTAAAAATTGAACGATTTTGTCGCCAGCGACGTTTGTAAATAGGTCTTTAAGACAATGAGCAGAATAAAAATCACGCCTGATATCGGCAGCATCTACACATTCAATTAAAACATGTTGAATTGTATAAGGACAATTGCATGGAATACATTCAGGTCGATCATCACTGTTGAGGATAAAACTATGTGTTGTTCTAGTATGTCCAATACGACATCGGGTCAACACTACCTGTTCCCTACGGTTTTTACCACAGGAACCGACTTCTTTACCGACGTCTAACTGTATTCCATGCAGTTTATTATTTATTTGCAGATCCCATTTGGCCTGCCATAACTTTAAAATGTATTTAACGATTAAAGGCTTCATGTCAGTGTATCCGCCATCTCATTATCTAGTGCATCCTTGGCTTCCTGGTCAGCAACTGTGTTTCCATAGATCCCCACATGACTAGGGATCTAAACATAAATGACTTATTTGCCTAATGCTACAAGTGATTTGTAGAATTCGGCTATTTTCAAAAT
>MJUU01006397.1:27574-37694 GCA_002080025.1 Modiolus philippinarum
ACTTAGTCAATTTTTCATTATTCTGTGTGTCCGTCACAACTTTCGTAAAGCTTTTTTCTATGATACAAACTTGAAATTTTGTAGGAAGCTTTGTATATGTATGCCATATTGTGGGATGCATTTTCAGACCTGTCAGAATGCTACTTCCTGTTTACTGTCATAGTTTAATTTTCATCATCCCGTCCATCCCTCACAACTTTCATAATTTTCATCATCCCGTCTGTCCCTCACAACTTTCATACAACTTTTCTCTGCATTGGTAAATGATACAAACTTGAAATTTTGTCAGAAGCTTTGTATAGGCATGCCATATTGTGGGACACATTTGAAGACTTGTAGGGTACTACATTTTGTTTACCAACTTTGTCAGGTTATTAGAGACTGGAAGATGAGAGCGGGGGTATTACTAGTGAGCATTTGCTCACAGATCCCTTGTTTGATATTTGGTGTAAAGCTTCATGGTGATGAGTTGTATCCTGTAAGCTATTTTCAGGTTTGCCATGCCACTACTTCCTGTTTGCCAATACTTTTTAACTTTTTATTTTAAAATATTTTCATAAACAAATGTTGATAATTTGGTACAAAGGATTAGTGACTGCCTATTGCGGGGCCCTCCTGCGTTCAGCAGTACCTCTAGTTATAACTCATTTTTATCCCTGCCGCAACGCGACGCGGGGATATGGTAATGCCCGGCGTCCATCAGCCTTGTAAGCACTCTAGCAAGTTTATTTCTCATTGGATTTCAATAATATTTATACAGTAGCTTTAGTTCAAAGATACCTCGAGCGAGTTCTAAGATGAGTCCTATTCGAATGTTTTTGTAGGAGTTATGCCCCTTTTTAACTTAGAAAATGGACAAAATATCCTTGTAAGCACTCTAGAAAATTTATTTCTCAATGGATTTGGATAATATATACACATTAGCTTTAGTTCTAGAATGCATCAAGTGAGTTCAAAGATGAGCCATGTTCGAGTATTTTTGTAGGAGTAATGCCCCTTTTTAACTTTGAAAATTGGCAAAATATCCTTGTAAGTGCTGTAGAAAATTTATTTCTTATTGGATTTGGATAATGTTTACACAGTAGCTTTAGATTTAGGATGAATCAAGGGAGTTCAAAGATGAGTTCTATTCAGATATTTTTGTAGGAGTTATGCCCCTTTTTAACTTTGAAAATTGACAAAATATACTTGTAAGCATTCTAGCAAATTTATATCTCATTGGATTGGGATAATATTTATACAGTACCTTTAGTTGAAGAATACCTCAAGTGGGTTCTAAGATGAGTCCTGGTTAAAAATTTTTGTAGGAGTTATGCCCCTTCTTTACTTTTAAATAAGTTACCTCAAATATGTGGGGTTTCAAATTGCTGGAGCGGCGGGGATATATGGGTCAGAATTGCAAATAAGCAAATTTCCTGAAATTTTTACTTTTCATTAGATTTTGATGGGATTTTTTTCTTTTGATCCTCTTGTTGTAAGTTGTTGTTAGTATAACAGATTTGACATAGCTTTTGCAATTTTAATTTGACAGCTCTTGCAATTTTAAAGATTTAATGGATCAAAAGGGCTGATTTTTATGTTCCCTAGCTTGTGTTCAGCTAGTTAATGTGTCAAGCTCCTAAGTATTACGTCCGTCTAAGTTAACTGTATCCAGCTGTATCAACTGAGTCCACAATTCACTTTTCAGTAGTTGACATGCTAGGGTCATATCATGCTGCTCTCGTCCTAGCCCTTTATATAAGTGGTCTTGGCATTTAATACAAGGAATACAATATTTACACTTTGGTATCAAAAGAATGGCACAATCTTCTTACCAATAATATATACAATAGTTCATGTATCAGTACAAGATACTTCGCTAAAATTTAACATTATTTTTTTGGAGTACATATACTGTGATTTTTCAAGGAGTTCCTAGTTTACTTAAACACCAAATTAAGTTCCCAGCGAAATGCATTTTCAGTAGGGTTTTAATGCATTGCATTCGAAACCACAAATTTAAGTACCCACAAAATAGTGATAATTATTAAAACCACGAAAATTTATATCCAAGGAATAAAAGTTGACTTCCCCAATATATCACATTGACACAAACATTGTTAATCAATTACTGAAATGTGATGTTAAGTAATGTCAATTGAAATTAACTAAAGTTCCTATTGCATTATACATGAATTCTGTGTTCTCGTTTTGGCCATGTCTTCGGACTTTGATTGTTGTAAATTCCACTGCTTTGTTCCTTTGGTATTCTACTACCGTTGTTTCAGAAGATTCCCAGGAAGATAAACATACATTATATTTATTTTACAGTTTGGTTGACAGTTCCAACTGTGGAGATATGGCCTGTGATGCTATGAAAAAGATGTTAATTGTCGATAAAGATGGATCTTTTGGTGGAACACCAGGGACGATCATACCAAAATCAGAAGTGAACTGGGGTGGGGATAAACGTTTTGGTTTAGGAGACTACAGGATCCCTAAAACATTGTTATCTACTATCAGTGGTGATAGGCTTGATGCAAGTGAACTGGCAAAGTACAAAGGTAGATGACTCTTTAATAGGGTATTGAATACATCATCATTTTGGTGTATATAAAATCAGTTTTCAAACAATGCTTTATATCATTTATACTGGTTAACATTGAATCAATATATTTCATTGTGTCCACAATGCACTAGTGTCTGACAAGGCAATGATATATACTTTTGTTACAATGAATTGGAGATTTCATAAGCACATGAAGTGTGTGCAATGGAATCCCAATTTTATGAATAACCGAAACAAGATATGAAAGTGTTATCTCTTGCTGCGACGATCTGCGTTCGCAGCCTGACTAGCCATTCCCAAAGATATCAAATGCATGTTACCACATGCATTGCCTCATTCTCTTACTGGAGAGAGTCCAGTGAAGAGAGAGAAAAAATAAATTAAATTGAAAAAAACCTCAAAATATGTCTAATAAATATCTTATTTATTAGACTCCAATCAAGTCCAAAGAAGAAAATTCTTAGCCTATCTAATTAATATCCCTATTAGATTAAACTCTATCAGGCTTGGTCCTTCACTATTCTATTTACAAACAAAATCTTACTAACTTGTTACTTTGGTATTCCATCAAAATAATCCAGCAAAGAACTTAAATAAATAATACTATAAAAGATCAACATTTATTAAGTCCAAAAGACAATCAATATCCAATTAAAGTTGAGGGAATTTTAGAGCAAAGCTCAAATGTCCACAATCCTTCCTCATCTTGGTCTTCCGGATGGTCCCTTCATCTATGAAATTGTCACATTCCTCTATTCCTGATTATTTCTGTTTCTGTAAATATAAAGTTTTACAAAAATTCAATAAGATGTATAAAGCTGTTTGATACAAACTCAAATAATTAAAAATGTATGTAAAGGTTAATCTTATCGATAATAAAATCATATCTAATAGATAAATATATAAATAGGATGTGGGAGAGAGGGAACACTTTCATATCTTGTTTCGGTTATTCATAAAATTAGGATTCACACACTTTGTGTGCTTATGAAATCTCCAATTTCATTTCATAACCTCAAAAAGATACTCAAGTGTTAGTTTAAAGCTTACCTGGAGAAAACTGCTTGTTGAAAAGCAATGGAATCCACAGGCTTACAATAAAACCGTATGAATGTTGTCTCATTAGACCAATTGGCATGATCAATAACCTTAACTGACAACCCCATTCTTTTGGCTTTTGAAGTTGCAGCTGAGCTGGTGGAATGACCTGTAAATTTGTTACAAATTCCCGATTTATGAATAGTATTTTTTAACCACCTTGCTATTGATGCAGTGGTTATTGGGTGATGTGGCTTAACAAAACTTAAAATAAGCCAAGATCTGTCTATTCTATCTGGATTAGTTCTCCATTCTTGTGTTCGAGCTATGTAATCATTAATACAAGAAACAACACACAAAAGTTTGCATTCTTGAAAAGAATCAAAAGAAATTTTCTTCAATTTAGAACCCTGGTTGCAAGTTTTTGTTTACCTTGGTAAATCAGATATCACAAGTGAACCTTGCTGTCTCGTATATTTACAGTTAAGCATGTGTAACTCTGATGCCCTGCCTGCTGAAGCTAAAGCTAAAAGCATAATTAGTTTCCAAGAAAGAAATTTTATCGTCATTGATTGGTTCCAAACCCCATGAAACGATTTCTTCCAAAACTTTATTTATATCCCAAGAAAAATCATACTTGGGTTCAGGTGGTTTTTGATTGAAAATTGCCCTCATATGTCTTACAAAAAGTGGATGTTTGCCAACTTGAATCCCTTCAATCAAAGAATGGTTCTTGGAAATAGCTGACCTGTATGTGTTTATTGTTCTATATTGTAAACATTCTTTATATAAACTTGTAAGAAACTCAATCATATTGGCCACAGATGTCTGATCATAATTAAATGACCATTCCTTACACCAGCGCACCCACTTTCTCCAGGAACTCTTGTAAGCAAGTCTAGTTCCAGGTCTCCAAGCTTTTTCATGGAGCTCTGCAGCACTTTCTGATAACCCTGCTGTAACAAGGGGTCCCCTGATATCATCCATGCCCCCAATATCAAGTACCCTGACTGAGTTAGAGGGTGATTTTCTCCTGGGAAGACCGAAGGAGCTCTGGAAATGTCGGAATCTTTATCGGATCCTGAATTAACATTTCCAATAACATGGGGTACCATGGTTGGGCTTGCCATGTTGGGGCTATTAATAATAGAGTTGCCTTCTCCTTCTTTGCCTTGGCCAGACAGCGTCCTATTAGGGCAAGGGGGGATGCATAACCCTTCATGTTGGTCCATTGAAGGAGAAATGCATCTGTTGCATAACTCTGTGGATCTGGTTTCCAACTGACAAACTTCTTTATCTTGAAATTTAGTCTTGACGCAAAAAGATCTACATCCAGAGGTCCCAGCAGTTTCTGAATTTGCAGAAATACCTGAGGATATAGACTCCAGTCGCTCAAGTCTGAAATGTTTCTGGAGTGCTAGTCTGCTATTATGTTCATCTCCCCTGGCAGATATTCTGCCATTAGAGTTATCTTTCTTTCCTGACACCAATCCCAAATCTTTTTCATTACTACATATAGATCTTTTGATTTGGTGCCCCCCATCTTGTTCACATATGACACTGCACTCATATTGTCTATTCTTAAATGAATTGCTTCTTGAATTCTGTCCCTTGCAAAAGTTTGAATTGCCAGGAAGGCTGCTAATAGTTCTTTTGCATTTATGTGCATCTTCATTACTGTTTCTGACCAAATAACTCTTGTACTTTCTTTGAGAAAAGAAGCCCCCCAACCTAAATTTGAGGCATCTGAGGTGATTACTATGTCTGAACTTGGGGTGACAATTGTCTTGCTGTTGTACTCGTCTATTTTTGTCACCCACCAAATTAACTCGTCTCTTGCTACTTGAGACAGAATGATTTCCTGCTCGTATGACTTTCCCTCTAGAAGTCCCTTTATTTGGTCCATTTGCAAAAAGCGACTTTGAAGGCTTGCAGGAAAGATTGCCTGCATTGAGGAGGACAATCACCCTGTTAGCCTTGCTATTTGTCTTACTGTTACTGATGTTTTTTTCTAGGATCTGACTGCAATCTGTCTTTATTTGGTCAACTTTTTCCCTTGGGAGATAAAACATCATCTCTTTTGAATTTATCTGAAATCCCAGATATTCTATTACTTGGAATGGATTTAATTGAGATTTTTTCCAGTTTATTATAAACCCCAATTTTTGTAGAAGATAAAGAGTGGAGTTTCTGTGAATTTCTAGGACTTCTGCATTCTCTGCCATAAGAAGAATGTCGTCCAAATAAATAATCAGACGAATTCCCACTCTCCGTAACAAACCCGCCACAGGTTTCATGACTTTGGTGAACAATCTTGGGCCTTCAGCCAGGCCGAAAGGTAAGGCTGCGTACTTGTACAATCTTTGACCCCACAGAAATCTGAGAAATTTTCTGTGTACCTTGCTTATTGGAATTACTGAATAAGCTTCTTTTAAGTCTATTTTTAGCATGTAATCCCCTCTTTGAAGGAGATCCTTTACCATGTATAAACCCTCCATCTTGAAATGTTGGTATAGTACATGATTGTTCAAGTATTTCAGGTTCAACACTGGCCTTTGGCCCCATCTTTTTTTGGGACAAGGAACCAAGTGCTTAGATATTGGCCCTAACCTGATGTACAACCCCCTTGCTCAACATTTCCTGAACCTCTAATGTCATTAACTTGCTTTCTGCATGATCTAAGCAACTATGTTTGGCATTCTTGATTGTTGTGGTAGTGTGAGAAAATTTATTTCTACTCCTTGAATAATCTTTAATATTTTTATGCCCCGCCCACGAATGTGGAAGGGGCATACAGTGTTACCCTTGTCCGTCCTTCCGTACGTCCGTACGTCCGGTTAAGTTTTGCATTAAAGTGGATTTCTCAGAAACTGTAAGAGGTAGAACAATGATAATAGGTCAGTAGGCAGATCTTTGATAGTACTACATAGTTCACTAGGTAGTTTGACTCTTTGACCTATATTTCATGCTTGAGTGACTCTGGTTCAGTTTTATGTTTAAGTCTATACATTAAAGGAGAATGATATTTCATCAAATTAATTGCCTTGATGAGTGCTACCCAAATCATTGACTTACCTATATTTTACGCTTCAGTGACTTTGGTTAAGTTTTGCGTTAAAGTCCATTTCTCATCAATTATACATTATAGGACAATGGTATTTCATCAAATTAATTGCCTTGATGAGTACTACCAAAATCATTGACAATAAGGTGGCTTTGATATTTTACGCTTCAGTGACTTTGGTTAAGTTTTGCGTTTTAAGTCCATTTCTCAACAACTACACATTATAGGACAATGATATTTCATCAAATTAATTGCCTTGATGAGTGCTACCCAAATCATTGACAATTATTTGGCTTTGACCTGAATTTTACGCTTCAGTGACTTTGGTTGAGTTTTGCATTTGAGTCTATTTCTCAACAACTACACATTATAGGACTGTGATATTTCATCAAATTAATTGCCTTGATGAGTACTACCAAAATCATTGACAGTGAGGTGACTTTGACCTACATTTTACGCTTCAGTGACTTTGGTTAAGTTTTGCATTTAAGTCGATTTCTCAACAACTACACATTATAGGACAATGATATTTCATCAAAGTAATTGCCTTGATGAGTACTACCCAAATCATTGACAATTAGGTGGCAATGACCTACATTTTACGCTTAAGTGACTTTGGTTAAGTTTTGTGTTTAAGTCCATTTCTCAACAACTTCACATCATAAAACAATGATATTTCATCAAAGCAATTGCCTTGACGAGTACTACCCAAATCATTGACAATAAGGTGACTTTGACCTACATTTTACGCTTCGGTGAATTTGGTTTAGGTTTGCTTTTAAGTCCATTTTCAACAACTAAACATTATAGGACAATGATATTTCATCAAATTAATTGCCTTGATGAATACTGCCCAAATTAATGACAATTAAGTGGCTTTGACCTACATTTTAAAAGGAGGTTATCCTTTGCAATAATCTGTTGGCGGGGCATCCGTGTCTTCCAGACACATTCTCTAGTTTTATCTTTTGTTATTTTTGACCAATTTTGAAGAAAGTATTTTAACCTCCCCGCTAAGGGTAGATCTTCTGGAGGGGTGAATGGCATATTTGTCTTTCTTAGACACGCCATCACCTTTTCTGAAGGTTCAGAAAATCTTGAGGTCTTGTTTTTATTAATGTTTTGCACGTTTCTAAAGGATGAACTAACATACCTATTTCCGAATTTTTTGTTTCCTTTATAGGAACCTCCTTTATTGTAACCAGCTCCGCTTCCAAAGTTCTTTGTTCCCTGGTTTTGTGAGTGAGATTGACCTGGAGGCCTGAATCCAAAGGGCGGTTTAAAATCTGATACAGTGTTTCTGTTTACTCTGCCTGAACAATCAGAAGGCTTTGTCTTGGGGTATTTACGCCCCCCTCCTGTCTTCCCTCAGCTCTAGCCATTTTGGAGGCTTCTTTTCTGGCCTTACTCCATTCTTTTAACTCTTCTTTAAAATTTTTCCCGAAGAGATATTTATCCATTTCTTCGTTTTCTCTTAATAAAGTTCTGGCTTTTTTCGAGTCACCATTCATTCTTTTTAAAATTTCCAGCCTTTGCTGGTAATTTACGGACACATTTGCTTGTCCTATACAACAAATAACTTTTTCTGTCAGGTCTTACAGCCGACGGAAATCAATTGCGTCAACAGTGTCCTGCGCATGCTTTGCGCGTTCATGATCCATTCGGATATCCTTAAGAAATTTCCATAATTGGCAAATGGGGCCCATAGAGGAAACAATGCGGTTTTGAATGCTGATGAACGCTTTGTCCACCGCCCTGTTGAAAAAGTTTCCTTGTTCATCCAAAATAGAATAAATTATAGGATCCACTGTCCTAATGTTGAATACCTCATAACTGGGTATAGGCATGGTGCTAAGAATGAGCTCTGCATCGTGCTTGTCAAAATATATTTATTGGAATTGTCTTCCACGAAGGATTTCATTCCCTCAGACAGTCTCACACCCGTCTTTACTTTCTTATGCGGGTTAAACCGAATATATTCTTTGCTGGGTCCATTAGACATAGTCTCACTAGTAACCGATCTATAGTCGGAATATTCAGGCCCTGATTCAGGCCCATCACGAGCATTTGCATCATGAGACGAGAAAACGGAATTTTCATCTGACTAGGCTGCCAGTCTCGGTGTCAACATATCCTTTATTGCCATCCTTTGTGGCCTTATTAATGCCATTCTTTGTGGCGGAGGATGAGCCATTCTTTGTGGCGGAAGAGGAGCCATTCTTTGTGGCACTTGAACGACCATTCTCTGTGGTCCTTTTATGTTTTTTCTTCTTCTTTCTCGTAGAAAAACGGGGTCCCTGATCAGATTCTTCTCCCGACGGAGACACTTCTGCTTTGCTCAACGAAGATTCTGAAGACTTCCTACATCTTTTTCTATATTTTTTACGGCATTCTGCACATTCTGTTGTTTTTTCTTTAGGAATATCCTCTGAATTTGATACATCACGGCCTTGATCAATATCCTCGCCATGGTCCAACGAAAGCTCGTCTTCGACATTAAATCCAAATTGTACACCACATGTTAGAAAACAAAGAATTAATTAAATTTATATTCTCAATGTTCACTGTCCGCTAGCCAGTAAGAGAATGAGGCAATGCACGTGGTAACATGCATTTGATATCTTTAGGAATGGCTAGCCAGGCTGCGTACGCAGATCGTCGCAGCAAGAGATAACACTTGAGTATCTTGTTGAGGTTATGAAATGAAATTAAGAACAGATATACCTCAGTCATGCGGGCCTTCTTAGATGAAATGTTGTATTAATGCAGCTACTCTACGTTCATATGGTTTCAATGAAGTTCATATTAAGGAAAGGTATTACTCTACTTGAAGACGTGCATAAAGGAAAATTTTCCATTAGTTCATCAAAATCTAGGGGAAAGTCCTCGGTCAATATATTCCTAACAGGTCCATATTTAACATATTGACAGAGTAAAAAGACCATCATTTTTATATTACATACGTAGTTTTATGGTATCTCGACATTTTTGTGGAGAGAAATTTTGTCAATACATCAGAATTTGAATAGAAATAGAACCTTTATTTGAAGGCGGGTGTGGATCTGCCATCATCTAGAATGGGTTACATGAGTGCTCGTAGGATAAATAAATGATGACATTTCTCTTATATAATACAAACGAAAAAAAAAGCAAACAAACAAGTAAGCCTTGCGGTCGTATATTGGTATGGCGCTGTCGGCGTCGGCATCGTCGGCGTCTGTGGACAGCATAACTTTGCTTCTAGTGGACGGATCATTATGAAATTTTAGTATGATGTATCTTGGCATACGCGTAAACAGAGGTTTTAATTTTGAGTTGTTGGCCCCGCCCGTTTTAGAAAAAGGGGCCAAAAAGGGGTAAGATTGGGTATTTTCACATTTTTGACTGTTGAAACTATATTAATTGTTGGATTTTGATGGGGTTTGTTTCAGTGTGCTCCTGAGAAAATTTCCAATCTGGAATATGCCAAC
>MJUU01006397.1:58611-77651 GCA_002080025.1 Modiolus philippinarum
CCTTGACCTCAATTTCACGGTCTAGTGGCCACGTTAAGTTTTTCTGCTTAAGTCCATTTCTCAATAACTAGAAGTGGTAGGCTGATAATATTTGGAATGTAGGTTGGTCTTGGGTAGTACATGTTAGTCTGGCAGTTGACTTTTGTCCTTGACCTCAATTTCACGGTCTAGTGGCCACATTAAATTTTTCTTCTTAAGTCCATTTCTCAATAACTAAAAGTGGTAGGTTGATAATATTTGGTATCTAGGTTGGTCTTGGGTAGTACATGTCAGTCTGGCAGGTGACTTTTGTCCTTGACCTCAATTTCGCGGTTTAGTGGCCACATTAAGTCCATTTCTCAATAACTAGAAGTGGCAGGTTGATAATATTTGGTATGTAGGTTGGTCTTGGGTAGTACATGTCAGTCTGGCAGGTGACTTTTGTCCTTGACCTCAATTTCACAGTCTAGTGAGCATGTTCACTTTTCTGATTAGTTCACTTAGATTTTACATCAATTTAGAGTCCAGCAGGGACAGGCGAGACATCCTTTAGGGTCATCACTTGTTTTTAACATTGGACCCTATTGGAAAAACTTCATTTTCATCAACTCCTCTGTAACCACTGAGGCAAATTTTACCAAACTTTACAGGAATGATGTATGGAAGGTCCTTTACAAAGATCGCTCATTTTGTACAAAAAACATGGCTGCCAGCGCGGAACTTACATTTAACATTTGACCCTATGGGAAAAACGTCATTTTCATACACTCCTCTGAAACCACTGAAGCAAATTCAACCAAACTTTACAGGAATGATGTATGGAAGGTCCTTTACAAAGATTGCTCATTTTGTACCAATCCGACAAAAAACATGGCNGCCAGCATGGAACTTATATTTAACATTGGACCCTATGGGAAAACATCATTTTCATCAACTCCTTTGTTAGCACTGAAGCAAATACAACCAAACTTTACAAGGATGATGTATGGAAGGTCATTTACAAAGATTGCTCATTTTGTACTGATCCGACAAAAATCATGGCACCCAGCACGGAACTTACATTTACCATTGAAACCTATGGGAAAAACGTTATTTTCATCAACTCCACTGAAACCACTGAAGCACATTCAACCAAACTTTACAGGAAGGATGTATGGAAGGTCAAAGATTGCTCATTTTGTACCAATCTGACAAAAAACATGGCCATCAACGCAGAACTTATATTTAACATTGTACCCTATGGGAAAACTTTATTTTCATCAACTTCTTTGTAAGCACTGAAGCAAATGCAACCAAACTTTACAGGAATGATGTATGGAAGGTCGTTTACAAAGATTGATCATTTTATTCTGATCTGACAAAAAACATGGCCGCCAGCACGGAATATGGTTTAACATTGGACCCTATGGGAAAAAGGTCATTTTCATAAACGCATCTTAAACCACTGAAGCAAATTACAGTAATGACATATGGAAGGTTCCTTTCAAAGATTGCTCATTTCATTTCAATTTGACAAAAAACATTGCCACAATGGAGAACATTGAAATCCTGTTGTTCAGCATTTTGTCAGGTGAGTGACACAGGCTCAGTCTCTGAGCCTCTAGTTCAAAATATGTGAAGTCGTTATTTTTAATTGGATTTTGATGGGATTTTTTCCTTTGGATTCATCTTGATATATGCTGTCAGTAGTATGTCAACAATTTTACTTAAATCTTACAGTTTTGGAGCTTTCAAGGATCAAAAGGGCTAATTTTAATGTTCTTTAGTTTGTGTCCAGCTAATTACTGTGTCAAGCTCCTTATTGTGTCCATCTAGTTACTGTTTCAAACTCTTAACTGTGTCCTTATCCACTTTTAAATTACACTTATTCAAATTTCAATGGTCAACATGCTGCAGTCATATTGTGCTGCAATTGGCGCAGCCCTTATAGACACCTTTAATTTTGAAAAATAGTATGATATATTTTTATAATTTTTATTAGTAGTATTTTAACAGATTTGGCCTATCTGTTACAGTTCCTGAGCTTTCAGGGATTAAAAGAGCTAATTTTTCTGTTCCCTAGTTTGTGTCCAGCTAATTACTGGGTCAAGCTCCTTGTTGCGTCCATTATTATATCCTATTTTTGGAAAACATTTATCAAATGAATTTTTTTCCAGGAGTTTTTGATACATAGCAAATTTAAGTAAAATCTTTAATGTATATCAGTTCAAACTATTAAGATTTATTATGATAGTATGCTTACTTATACACAATACACTATACTACAGAACTTTGCATTTTAATTATGGCGGATTTCGCGGATCATTAACATATTTAAGAATATAGTTAAGTACTCTAGACCAATCAGATAACAGGATTTCAGCTGTCTTATTTGTGAAGAACATAAGAAATCATGTTCTTACTAAAGGATTATCTATTGTGTTTTACATGTTAGGGTCAATAGCTTAAAACGGCTTGAGGCATTTCATTTAGATTGTAAAGCATTATCTGTAAAATATGAAGGAGTAGTCATTCACATAAAAGTCTGTATGATAATGTTTTCAAACAATAATTTGACTATTCAGTATAATTCAGATAAACACAAAGCAATAATAGATTAAGGGTGTAATCATTACTTTAATGAAAAAAAAAAGCAAGTATAAAGCATTGGAGTATAGAAATGGCGTTTCAAACCACCTTTTTTGAAATATTTTAAAAATTTTGTGCAGAATAAGTTATCAAAAACTTTATATGTACACAAATTATGTCCTTGCCATCAGGATCTTGTGATGATCAAACTGGGAAATCAGCCCCCCAAACCAACCCAAAAAAATATATAAAAAAAATAAAAAATACATATCCACTGTAGCACATTTAAAGCCTCAGGTTCCATAATAGTATAAAACTCTAAATCATCTCTTTTAAATTCTTTAAGCTCTAAACCTTCCTACTCCATAATCAATAACTCTATGTTATTACATTTATAACACCTGTTATCACCTCCATAGTTTTCTATAGACCTTAATTACTCCAATTATGGCATGCATGGGTGAAGTCAAATTGGGCTAAATTAGTCTATCTATTGAGTGTCTATAATGTTTGATTATTGTAATTATTTCTTGAGTACTAACAATATTCTTAATATATAAGAACATGATTATCCCCATCTTCGTGATAAGTACTCGCTAACGCTCGTACTTATTCACGAAGAAGGGGATTATCATGTTCTTACATAGACTTATTTGCAGTACTTCAATGAACATACCAATATTCCTCTACTAACACCTATAACAACACCTTCTAAACTCCTGTCTTTTGTCTGCTCATCAAGCAATCAAGCTTCTATAGAATTCTATTGTATACCAATTTGTACTGCCTTGGGGATTTACTTTGATACTCCAGTGATGACGAATCGGTATACAAAAGAATTCTATAGAAGCTTGATTGCTTGATGAGTAGACAAAAGACAGAAGTTTAGAAGGAGTTAATTTGTTATAGGTGTTACTAGAGGAATATTGGTATGTTCATTGAAGAATTGCGAATAAAATATGTTAATGATCTGGGAAATCTGCCATAATTTTATACAAAATATTATACAATTTAAATAGGTGATTATTTGTACACTAAAATCCGGACCAAGTAATATGAGAACCAACAGCTGTCCAAAACAAACAACAGAATGGTTAATTTTTTATCGAAAATTTGTATGTTGATACCTGTATATACATTTTGTATATGTGTGTGTGTAGTTACCTATATATGATATATATGCTGTAAATATTAAAAAAATTGAACGAGTAGAAAATTTCAGGCTGTTTAACAATTTTAACTTTGTCTTTTAGATTTAAATGGAACTGCACCCAATCCTTTAAGTATGGAAGATTTACTAAAATTATATTCTAAAGCAGTGGACGAAGGCCAGCTTGGAAACTTTAGTTATGTTTTAAATAGTACAGTGGTGGAAGTATCAGTCACCAAACCTATTGATCCAAACGATCCATTATGGGCTACAATAAATATCACCACTGCTGGAGGATCATATCGAGTTTTAGTACAAGTGGATAGCTTAGCCATACATCAAGAAATTGATCCCAATTATGAAGGTCTACCATTCAAAACACAGCCAATAATTAAAGCTTTAGATGCAGTTGTAAGTTTTCATGTAATATGCATTTTATCAATGATTTTTAGCTCACCTGACCAGAGGTCAGTGTGAGCTATTGCCACCACTTGGCGTCCGTCATCCTTCTGTCCGTTGTCCGTTAACTTTTCACATTTTGATCATCTCCTCTGAAACTGCTGGAGCAAATTTAACCAAACTTTACAGGAATGATGTATGGAAGGTCCTTTACAAAGATTGCTCATTTCATTCCGATCCGATAAAAAACATGGCTGCCAGCGGGGAACTTAGGTTTAACATTGGACCCTATGGGAAAATTCACATTTTCTTCTTCTCCTCTGAAACCACAGAAGCAAATTCAACCAAACTTTACAGGAATGATGAACTAAAGGTCCTTAACAAAGATTGCTCGTGTTGTTCCAATCCCGTAAAAAACATGGCCACCAGCACGGAAGATAGTTTAACATTGGCCCTATGAGAAATTCACATTTTCATCTTCTCCTCTGGAACCACTGAAGCAAATTCAACTAAACTTTACAGGAATGATGTATGAAAGGTCCTTTAGGAAGATTGCTCATTTCTTTCCAATCGGATAAAAAACATGGCCTCCAGCGCGGAACTTAGGTTTAACATTGGACCCTATGGGAAAATTCACATTTTCTTCTTCTCCTCTGAAACCGCTGAAGCAAATTCAACCAAACTTTACAGGAATGATGTACTAAAGGTCCTTAACAAAGATTGCAATTTCGTTCCGATCCAATTAAAAACATGACCGCCAGCACAGAACATAGTTTATTTTGGCCCTATGGGAAATTCACATAAAAAACATGGCCACCATGCAGAACATCGAAAACCCTGCTGTTCAGCATTTTGTCAGGTGAGCGATACAGGCTCAGTGTCTGAGCCTCTAGTTTGGTAAAATTATCCGTAGAAGGATAAACTACAGTGGGTCAATAATCAGTTCTTGTTGAAGATGGAAATACGGGAGTTATTCAAACAGGTGACTTTCATTAAAGTTATGGGCTCAGATTTCATATGAAAAGAAATTCAAGTTTATTTTCCTACCTTAAACCTAATTTTTTGTGAACTTTACCAGATTAAAGTAAGCCTCAAAAAGTTGATTGTGACTATTTGTGTACCCTAGTGTCCACTTTCACGTTGACTTACAGGTGTGTATCTTGATTACTATGCAGAGTAAGCATAATAAAATTCCTAGCTTCCAAGAAAATTCTTCTTTGACCTATACCGGTATTTTAGCTTTATTTTCTTATTATTTCCTTTTTGACAGAATATTTTTTGCTGTTGGGGTAAAAAAAGATATCAAATTTTTCATGAACCACATATCCCAGCTTTCTGCAATTTGGCACGGAGTATCAGTACAGAGACATATACCTTGCAAGAGAGATTAGGATCTTGCATACCCACTTCCTGTTTGAGGGAACTAAATAGAACACTTTTCATGTAAGTTGAAAGTTTGTCACATTTTTTCTCTTGAACCAGCCTTCTGCAATCCAATCTAATTAAAATAATATCTACCAATCGTTCCTTAGGTATATATGAATTTGTTTCTCTTCTTCTTAATGTGAATATTCTAATTTCTTTTTGAAATGTTGATATGCAGTAAATGGACACAAGACAAAATTGGGTAAAATTATCCCTAGGGGAAATCACTCTTTTGGCATTTAAACTAGAGGGCATTTGTTATGGGCCTTTTGAATATTGATCAATGTTTGGCTTTTACAACTTTAAACATTCTTGTACAATCTTAGTATTACGAGACATATTGAAAAAGTATAAAGACGGGTATGAAATGAATGTGCAAGGTAATATATACTTTGTATAAAAATCACTATGGTACAACACTTTTATTGCTGTTATTAAGTTTTACATGTAATGTACATAACCCTTGCAAAAATTGCCTGGGAATTCCACTTAATTCCAGGGAATTTCCTTAGAATTCTAGGGAATAAATTCCCTGGAAATCCAGGGATTTCTTGCTGAGAATTCTGAGGAAATGCAGGGACGGTATTGGAACAGGAATTCCAGGGAAATCCTTGGATTTCCTGAAAGTCTTCAATGGTACCTGCTACAAATTTGCCTTGGAATTCCAGGGAAATCTGAGGAATAAATTGTCCCTGCTTTTCCCTGCTTATCTTTGGATTTCCTTGAAATTCTTCAAGCAGTGGAAATCCAGGGAAATCTGTCCTATCAATCATTTACTGACAAAGTCAGACCATGTGGTGCTGTGAATGATGTTACCACACAGGAAGTTCACACAGTGTGTAATTTCTTCAACAGCTTAAACACACAAATGTAGTGTTTTTCCATATTGTGATGTTATTTTCCTATAAACTCAAATATAAACATTTATTAAGAAGTACTTTTTGTTGTGGTACTAAATACTAGAATATTACTAGGCTTCTGAGATTATCTGTGTAATTAATATATTACATACAGACAGTGTGCAGGGTGATTTAATAATTTACACCTTTATAGTTGAAGAGCACAAATATATGAGATCTTTCTTCAATTAAGTTGCTGAAAAATGTATATATATATATATATATATGTGTGTGTGTATTCACCATGATTTGAAAAAGTGTGAGAAAATTAGAAAACAGTGATGATGAAAAAGGTCAAGTAATATGAATTTAAGGCATACGTGCTTGATTTTAAACTTACTTCTTTTATTTGGATCTTTGATTTATTTGCACATCCATTTATCACATAGACTTTCTAATTCCATCATTAGCATTAGGTTTTTTTAACTTCTCTTGCATTGTTTTTATCAAATACAATCAGAGGTCAGAATTTGAATTTCCTCTTACATTGTATCTTAGTCATCAACATGCTTGAAATCATAAATGACTTGCACATGTTACAAGAGTCTACATGATCAAGATTTCAGGAGAAAATAAAGATATTGTTGAAGTCTTTGCAATTCTTCACTTTTCTGACAACTCAAAGTCCTGGCATTTCTTGAAAATTCTACATTATGAGAAAAGAATATAAACTTTGAAAAAGTTTAAGTCCTTGCAATTCTTGAATTTTCTTCAATGAAAATTAAAGTCCTTGCTTTTCCTGAAAATTCTCTTCGAACAACCAAGAGAAATCCAGGGATTTCCCTGGAATTCTGAGCAAAACAATATTCCAAGGACGTTACATGATGTTATTTCGAAGAATTCCAAGGAAATGCCAGGAAATCCCTGGATTTCTCTTCTTTTCTCCTATGACCAGGAAAACATTTTGCAAGGGATGGCAGGTAGTTAGCTTCCAACAGATAGATTACTAAAATTAATCAAAGAAGCATTTTAGGTTATTTGATGTTTACTTGGATAACTATAGACATGTTGCATACATGGAAGGCACCAAATTGACTTGTAATATAATGCTGTATTAAAATAAAATGCATCAAAGTACCAAAGAGAAATATGTATATCTTGATGTGCATGAAAAAGAATGCTGTGGAAAATTTCAGTCTTCATGGAATAATTGATATTGAACAATTGCATTAATCACACACAAGATGGCAAGAATCAAGAAGAATGACTACACACAGCACAAGTGATCATAGAACATAAACATGTGCAACACATATACATTTTCATACAAACATTTACCTGACAAGATATTTTTTTGTGTTGATTGCTAGCATGTATGTGTGTTTTAATACAGTACACCAAACTACCCCTGTATAAAAGGTTGCATCACAGATGTTTTGCATAAACCAGAAGAGACATACAGACATACTGTTTAGCCATCAATATTGATAGTAAACAGAAGTTTAACATATACCAAATGGTAAACATATAGTAAACATGTGTTAAACATATATCCGCCACACATTCATGGCCGTATGTTTTTTGCGGCTGACGCAAAACATATGTCAACTATATGTTAAACGTACATTTACCATACGTTAAACGTACCTTTACCATACGTCTATCATAGGCGGTTAGAAACGCCAGGCAGCCGTATGTCAAAAAACATACGTCTGCCGCGACTAAAATTTTGCCTGTGTAATGGTATCCACCGTGAAATAAGTTCCAATGGAACGTATTTCATAGCTCACCTGGTGAAATAATCTCCAGTTGGAAAGCATTTACTGCTCACTTGGTGAAATAATCTCCAGATTTAATAAATCTCGTAGATATATCAATAAAATTTGTTCCATTCGGAACTTATTTCACAGGATACTATATATTTTGGCTTACACTTACACTCATTGCATGGTAGATCTAACAACACCCCATTCTACTTTCTATACTGGTGACCGTTTCTAAATCCTTTGGTTTTATCCCAAGTCCAAAACTTCAAAAATCCTGGAAGCTGTTGGTTGATTTGAAGGTCATCAGAAAAGTAGAATGGGATGTTGTTAGATCTACCGTGCAGTGAGTGTAAGAAATAATTGGTAGATATAATTTATATTAGATTCTGTACAATTGACATGGAGTATCAGGATGGGGACCTTTACCAGTGTAAGAGAGTTTTTTTTATCTCTCCTATGTCCATTTCCTGTTTGATGAAACTTCAATCAATTCATCATTCAGAAAATTATTACACAGGCAAGGCTTTGAAGACTTACTAGTAACGAGTATGAGTTAGCTAACAAGTGAAAATACATACGCTGGTGTCTGTCATAAAAGATTGTTTTCGTTTGTACTATAATTCCACATTTTTTATCCAGCTTTATGACCATAATAAACATGGACAGTTGTTATGCAAACTTTTGTCGTATGAAATTGAATAGAAATGTCAAGTGGTTTTATCAATGACTTAGCATTTGGTCATTTGCACAGATACGACATTTCTTAGGTTTAACCTTCTACATGTTTTGTTATTTTGACGCTGAGAAATTGTATAGATATAAAATAAAATGTTCTTACACCATTTACCTTATGAAATGAAGTTATTTTTATTAGCTCTGCTGGCTATGCCAGGGTGAGCTATTGCCATCACTTGGCGTCCATCGTTAGCTCACTTTCAAAATTCAAAAATCTTCTCCTCTGAAACCACTGGGTCAAATGGAACCAAACTTTGACTGAATCATCACTAGGGTATCTAGTTTCAAATTTGTAATTTTGTATGTCTTAGGTCAAACAACATGGACAACATGGCTGCCATTACTAAAAATAGAACATAGGGGTAAATTACAGTTTTTGGCAAATAACTCAAAAACCGTTACAGATATGAAAAATCTGATATGGAGTAAAATGATCAGCATGAGAAGATCTTCCCATGCTGAAATTTTGAAGAAAATCTGATGACCCATCTAAGAGATATTGCCCCTTTTCCGTAAAATTTTCAAAATTTTGATGTTTTTTATTTTTAGCTCACCTGACCCAAAGGGTCAGTATGAGCTATTGCCATCACTTGGCGTCCTTCGTCTGTCTGTCTGTTAACTTTTCACATTTTCATCAACTCCTCTGAAACCAATGAAGCAAATTCAACCAAACTTTACAGGAATGATGTATGAAAGGTCCTTTCATTTTGTTCCCATCCGATAAAAAACATGGCCGCCAGCGCGGAACTTAGATTAAACATTGGACCCTAAAAGAAAATTTACATTTTCTTCTTCTCCTCTGAAACCACTGAAGCAAATGCAACCAAACTTTACAGGAATGATGTACTAAAGGTCCTTAACAAAGTTTACTCATTTCGTTCTGATCCGATAAAAAACATGGCCGCCAGCATGGAACATAGTTTAACATTGGCCCCCAAGTGAAATTCACATTTTCATCTTCTCCTCTGAAACCACTAAAGCAAATTCAACCAAACTTTACAGGAATGATCTATGGAAGGTCCTATACAAAGACTGCTCATTTAATACCGATCCGATAAAAAACATGGCCGCAAGCGCGGAACTTAGATTTAACATTGGACCCTATGGGAAAATTCATATTTTCTTCTTCTGCTCTGAAACTGCTGAAGCAAATTCAACCAAACTTTACAGGAATGATGAACTAAAGGTTCTTAACAAAGATTGCTCATTACGTTCCAATCCCAGGAAAAACATGGCCACCAGCACGGAAGATAGTTTAACACTGGCCCTATGGGAAATTCACATTTTCATCTTCTCCTCTGAAACCACTAAAGCAAATTCAACCAATCTTTACAGGAATGATGTATGGTAGGTCCTTTACAATGATTGCTCATTTCGTTCCAATGGGATAAAAAACATGGCCGCCAGCGCAGAATTTAGGTTTAATATTGGACCCTATGGGAAAATTCACATTTTCTTCTCCTCTGAAACCACTAAAGCAAATTCAACCAAACTTTACAGGAATGATGTACTAGAGGTCCTTAACAAAGATTGCTCATTTCGTTCTGATCGGATTAAAAAACATGGCCGCCAGCACGGAAGATAGTTTAACATTGGCCCTATGGGAGATTCACATTTTCATCTTCTCCTCTGAAACCACTACAGCAAATTCAACCAAACTTTACAGGAATGATGTATGGAAGGTCCTTTATGAAGATTGCTCACTTTCTTCTGATCGGATAAAAAACATGGCAGCCACCGCAGAACTTAGGTTTAACATTGGACCCTATGGGAAAATTCACAATTTCTTCTTCTCCTCTGAAACCACTGAAGCAAATGCAACCAAACTTTACAGGAATGATGTACTAAAGGTCCTTAACAAAGATTGCTCATTTCGTTCCAAACCCAGGAAAAACATGGCCGCCAGCACGGAAGATAGTTTAACATTGACCCTATGGGAAATTCACATTTTTATCTTCTTCTCTGAAACCACTAAAGCAAATTCAACCAATCTTTACAGGAATGATGTATGGAAGGTCCTTTACAATGATTGCTCATTTCGTTCAGATCGGATAAAAAACATGGCCGCCAGCGTGGAACCTAGGTTTAATATTGGACCCTACGGGAAAATTCACATTTTCTTCTTCTCCTCTGAAACCACTAAAGCAAATTCAACCAAACTTTACAGGAATGATGTACTAAAGGTCCTTAACAAAGATTGCTCATTTCGTTCTGATCGGATAAAAAAACATGGCCGCCAGCACATGAGATAGTTTAACATTGGCCCTATGGGAAATTCACATTTTCATCTTCTCCTCTGAAACTACTAAAGCAAATTCAACCAAACTTTACAGGAATGATGTATGGAAGGTCCTTTACGAAGATTGCTCACTTCTTTTCAATCCGATAAAAAACATGGCAGCCAGCGCGGAACTTAGGTTTAACATTGGACCCTACGGGAAAATTCACATTTTCTTCTCCTCTGAAACTGCTGAAGCAAATTCAACGAAACTTTACAGGAATGATGTACTAAAGGTCCTTAACAAAGATTGCTCATTTCGTTCTGATCGGATAAAAAAACATGGCCGCCAGCACAAAAGATAGTTTAACATTGGCCCTATGGGAAATTCACATTTTCATCTTCTCCTCTGAAACTACTAAAGCAAATTCAACCAAACTTTACAGGAATGATGTATGGAAGGTCCTTTACGAAGATTGCTCATTTCGTTCTGATCCGATAAAAAACATGGCAGCCACCACAGAACTTAGGTTTAACATTGGACCCTATGGGAAAATTCACATTTTCTTCTTCTGCTCTGAAACCGCTGAAGCAAATTCAACCAAAACTTCACAGAAATGATGAACTGAAGGTCCTTAACAAAGATTGTTCATTTCGTTCCGATCTAATAAAATACATGGCCGCCAGCATAGAACATAGTTTATTTTGGCCATATGGGAAATTCACATAAAAAACATGGCCACCATGCAGAACATCAAAAAACCTGCTTCAGCATTTTGTCAGGTGAGCGATGCAGGCTCAGTGTCTGAGCCTCTAGTTTATTAAAAAAACTATCACAGATAGAGGTTAAGTTTAAATTGCAAAAATGTTCAGCATGTTAAGATCTACCCACATGGATATTTTGAAGAAAATCCAAGTACCTATATATGAGTTGTGGTCCTTTATTGGTCAAATTTTTCGTGATTTTTTACTTTTTGTCCTGTATTTCAAAAATGCTTTGAGATAGAGGTCAAGTTTAAATTGCAAAAAATGTTCATGTTAAGGAATATATTTTATTGAACACATTCAAGTTTTCTGACCGCTTCCAAGATGGCCAACAGCGGGGAACTTAGTTTACCATTTGACCTAATGGGAAAATTCATACAAAGAACTTCTTCTTGAGAACCACTGAATGGATTTGAACTAAACTGGGCATGAATGATGCTTATGAGGTGCTGACAAAGAGTTGTTACTTTGATGCTGATGTGTCATCCGACATGCCGCCAGCAATGATCTTAATTTTAACATTGGACCCTATGGGAAAATGCATACAAAGAACTTCTACTTTAGAACCATTGAATAGATTTGAACCAAACATGGCATGAATGATGTTTATGAGGTGCTGACCAAGTGTTATTACTTTGGTACCAATCTGTCATCTTACATGACCGACAGCATTGGACCCTATGGGAAATGCACACAAAGATCTTCTAGAGAACTGCTGAATGGATTTAAATCAAACATGACATGAATGATGCCTGTCAGGTGCTGACCAAGTGTCACCAGCTGTGAACTTAATTTAACAAAAGATCTTCTTCTAGAGAACTGCTTAATAGATTTAATCCAAACTTTGCTTATGAGAAGCTGACCAAGTGTTGTTACTTCAGTTCTGATCCATCATCCAACATGGCTGCCAGCAATGAATTGGACCCTAAGGGGAAATGCAAAGATATCATGGAAAACCATTGAATGGATTCAATTTAAACANTACAAATTCTACAGATTGACAACAAAATTGCTGTTGAGAAACTGTAGAATTGGTTAGAAAAATTAATCAATTGATACTTACCTCAGCAACTGTTGTGGTAGGTGATGAACTTTGTTACAGTTTGACCTTTTATAAACTGGATTTTTAATAACTATTACAGAGGTGTATTCATGTTTTTGATTATTTCAAACAAATTTTTAAACTGTGAAAATTTTTGTTTTCATATGTATAATCAGTTGAACATTTTGATTTATGGGTAATTCGCATACTTTTGGAGATAATGTAAATCACTTTTAGTATTATTTTGGTATAAAACACAAAATCAGTGATTTGATTATGGGAGATAATAAATTTACCAAGAGAAGTAATAGAACACGAAAAATTATCTCCCATCAATAAAACAGGGGTTTTCACATTTTCTCCCTCAAAATGATATGCACGATTAAATATTTGTGGGCATATCAAAATTTGTTAAAGTAAATATCATTTACTTATATTTTTATTCATAAACAATTTACATAAAAACAATGCAAAGTCTTTGCAAAATTAAAAACAGAAATTTACTTCATCTATGAAGGCTATTATTAAATAAGAAAATGGATCAACATGCTCTTTAACCAAACAGACAAAAGATTTTTTCCTGAGGTGAGTATCAACTTCTCAATTTGGTAAACCAATTCTACAGTTTATTGGTAACAATTTAGTTGTCAATCTGTAGAATTGGTAGCCAAATGGCCAATAAAATTGGTCTAAGCTTATGCTTGAAGGACAGTAACAAAAGATCTTCTTCTAGAGAACTGCTTAATAGATTTAATTCAAACTTTGCTTATTAGAAGCTGACCAAGTGTTGTTACTTCAGTTCTGATCCATCATCCAACATGGCTGCCAGCAATGAATTGGACCCTAAGGGGAAAGGCATACAAAGATATCATGGAAAACGATTGAATGGATTCAATTTAAACAATGCATAAATGAAACTTGTGAGATTTTGACCAAGCTTGTTACTTTGGTGCTGATCCGTCTTCCGACATGGCCACCAGTAGCAAAACTTAGTTTAACATTGGACCCAGTGGGAAATGCATAAAAAGATCTTCTCCTCTGAAACTGCTTGAACAATTTCAGTAGAATATTGATATGATAGTCCTAATATGTGACCCTCTTCAAAGCTTAATGTTTAATAGCTGCCAGCAGGGAACCTAGATTAACATTGGCCCCTTAAGTTTGAAAACTGCATTCAAAAATCTTCTCTGAAACTGCTTGAACAATTTTAATTAAATTTTATAAAAAGTTTCTGATTTTTATGTACATACTCCACCAAAGATNCTCAATTTCACAGTCTAGTGAGCATGTTCACTTTTCTGATTAGTTCACTTAGATTTTACATCAATTTAGAGTCCAGCAGGGACAGGCGAGACATCCTTTAGGGTCATCACTTGTTATGTACATACTCCACCAAAGATGGACCATCAATTGGGAATTATAGTGCTGCAGGACCCAGGTGAGCGATACAGGCTCTTGAGAGCCTCTTGTTTTAAGTTTTATTATGGATATCATTAAAAGGAAACGGAAAATTTTCAATGTTTCTGGTACAATACAGGGCAGCATGGTATGTTAATATAGCAGTCTTATAATCCGATATACAAAAAATTCCGAGAGATAACCTGGACATCATTCAAAAACTATGATGTGAAGTGCATTAAAACAGGTTTACAACAGGAATCAATTTACCGCTTTACAACAGGGGTCAGTTTTGGGACATTTGTTATTTATATTATGTGCTTTAGATATAGAAAATATTTGTTTTTATTTCAATATTAGAATAAAAATATATAACTCTTATATATCCGTTGGTAAAAATATACGTATTTTTATGCAAATTGATTCTATTTTGTTATCCGAACATACGGGTATTTGAGAAATGATTTATATCCCTTTCTTAGCTACGAGGGATCTTGTTGTCAAGGGGGTGAAACATTCAGTAATTCATAATGCCAGTAGATGTTAATATTGCTATTATGTACAATTAAGGAAAATTTATGTTAATTTTTTCATTTAGACAGTTGGATTTCCTATATGTATATACACAATCCACAGTTTCTGGAAGATGATGAACATTAAAAATATAAATAAATAAAATACAAAAAAAACAAAAAGGAGATCGGGTGATAAGTGAGAACAAAATAAATTTCTGCACTGTAAAAGGAATCTTAGACAAAATACAGTTTGAACGTTGTTATTTACGAGACTTGAATAGTAGAATTAAAATTAATATTTATAAAAAAAAAAGTCCAACGTACAAACGTAAATCTCAGCACTCTTTGTTTTAACTACTAGCAATATTTTCCTATTGTGTTCTTGTTAATCATTCTAACATGTCATGTGCATTTATCGTTATAACTATTAAAATGTTTACTTTCTCAATAAAAGTGGTCAATGCAGTATACGGTTACAGTTAGGTATACCTATATCACTATAACATATCAATGTAAAATTGTATGTCCCACTGTTTTGACCTGTGCAAAAACCAACTGTCATCTAGATTCTGTCACATCTGGTCAAGATTTTATTATTTTAAATATCATCATAATTAATACCAAACTGATACAAATCCTTGAGGATGACTTATGATATAATTATTTGCATGTATTGAAAAATATATAATTTGGTTTCTCTTTACAAGGCATATAATGAGTTATACTCATTATAAGTCCTTGGTCTTTATATTTTCTGTGAAATTGTCTGTGTAAGAAATTATATTTTTATGTCCGGATAGGAAGAATTTGAAAATGCATTAAAATTCTAAAAAATTCTAAAAAGAGTAATAAATATAAACCCATATGCGCACAGGAACCATCGATCTACATCAGGGACATTGTCCATGTCTATGTATAACATTTTGGAAAAGTATCACTATTCGAGACTGGGAATATAGGATATTAACGTTGTAATATGTGGACTTCTTGTATATTTTTTTAATATTAAATGAAACGTCTGCAGTGTGGAAAAGGGACAAAAACATGTTACAAATGTCACCTTTCTAACAGGGCCTACCAATGGAACAAGGATGTGCGAAAGCCTAACAGACCCCTGCATTTATCTTATATTTATTACAAATGCTAGTTTGAAATTGAAAAAAAAATATTGACATTATTAAGTTATATACTTATCTGCTTTGAATTTCGCTATTTGTAACTGGCATATCTTTATAGTCTATATTAGCTTACCAGTTTCAGGCTTGTTGTTGTGTTTAAATAAAACCTTCGAATTACAGAAAATTTTAGGAATATTGGTACCGAATTGAATGTTACATTTAAGAAGTGAATATTAATTTTGAGACCTGGAAGTCGTGAGTTGCCAGTAAACTGGAAAGGTACAAAGTTTTGTAAAGTATCTTTTATCCAATGACTTGAATTAAAAACCTTTTTTGCATCACATCAATAGTCATCAAGGTATTTATTAGTTATTTATTAATTTAGAATTCACATCTATTCGTTAAATACTTTCTTATATGTTATGTTCGAGGGTTATTTAACACTTCATTAATATGGTATCTTAGATAAAGCTTCACCTACACGAGTGCCCGGATGTTGTATCTAACGAGCTGATTCGTCACGCTGGATCTGAGAATTTGACACTTGCCGAGATACTTAACGGTATGATCTGTCCATGTAAACTACTACCAATAACAAGACCCGGTAATTTTTCAGTTGCCACTTGTTCAAAACTTTTTTTTAAGAATTGAATGCAATATTTTGTAGTTTGATTGGAGTGTAAAATTCTGGATCTTAGCACATTTTGAATGAAGCGCGCTAGATTAAACCAGGAACGGTTTAAATGTACTTGGTAACAGAGTTCATGAACGATGTCCAGATTATTTCTCAGATTTTTTTATAACGGATTATAAGAGTGTTATATAGGTATGCCACGCTTCTTTGTATTGTAAAAGAAATGTGAAAAATTTTCTTTTTCCTTTTACAATGCCCTATAGATACTTATAATAAAACTGAAATAAAATTATCATCACATAAAGTAAACGGCAACCATTGATTAAAAAATTATTATGTTTCTATACAATTTCTCAGTGTCCGAATGAAAAAAAACATGTAGACAGTGGAACTGAAAAATGTCATATCTTTGCAAAATAATCAAATGCACAGTTAAACAGGAAGTCGCTAGACAAGGCTGTTCTTTAATCAAACTACTTTTTAGCTCACCTGGCCTAAAAGGCCATGTGAGCTATTGCCATCACTATGCATCCGTCGTCCGTCGTCTGTCGTCCGTCCGTCCATCAACAATTCAAACATCTTCTCCTCCGAAACTGCTAAGCCAAATTAAACCAAACTTGGCCTGAATCATCATCAGGGTATGGCTTCTCAAACTGATGTTCAGTTTGTCCCTCTGTCGAACAACATGACCACCATTGCTAAAAATAGAACATAGGGGTAAATTGCAGTTTTTGGCTAATAACTCGAAAACTGTTACAGATATCAAAAATCTTACATGGAGTAAAAATGATCAGCATGATGAGATCTATCCACTGTGCAATTTTGAAGAAAATCTGAAAACCCTTCTCGTAGTTTTAGCCCTTTTCCGTTAAATTTTCAAAAATTTTGCATTTTTTATTTTTTATTTCAAAAAGTGTAACAGATAGAGGTCAAGTGTAAATTGCAAAAATGTTCAGCATATAAAGATCTACCCACCCTGAAATTTTAGAGGAAATCCATAAACCCTTGTAGGAGTTATTGCCCTTTTTTCACAAAAAAATTTAAAATTTTCGTATTTTTCATCCTTTATTTCCAAAACTATAGAAGATGAAGGTTAAGTGTAAATTGATGAAATGTTTGCCATGCTGTGGCGACTTCAAAACTGATGTTGAAAATTGTTCCTTGACCGCCATTTTCAAAATGGCCACCAAAAAAGGCGGGAAAATTCAACATTGTCCGATTTCAATGAAATTTGGTTTCCAAATAGGTATTGATGTCGTAACTTCAAAACTGATGTTAAAAATTGTTCATTGACCGCCATTTTTAAAATGGCCACCAAAAAAGGCGGGAAAAATTCAACATTGTCCGATTTCATTGAAATTTGATTTCCAAGTAGATATTGATGTTGCGACTTCAAAACCGATGTTGAAAATTGTTTGTTGACTGCCATTTACAAAATGACATCTCGACTTCAAAACTGGTGTGGAAAGTGGTCCTTAGCAAGAATGTTTTTTGTCAAAAAAGCCCAACAAAGAAATATAGTAAAACATGATCAGACTTTAAAAACAGTTCAAGATATTTTAGATGTTTGAGCTACAAAAGTTTGAGAAACTGAAGATCAACTGTATAACTTAGAATGTTACCTTGATTGTGGCAACTGAAAGCCAGGTGAGGGATACAGGCTCCTGGGAGCCTCTGTTTAATTAGTGGTATTTTCAATTTAAAGTTCGTAGGACTTTTCTCGTTTCATATGGTAATGCGTAAAAAAGAGTTCGTAAAAAACGGAATGATAGTACAAACGAAATCAATCTTATAACAGTAACCCGCGTATGTATTTCCTCTAACTAGCTACAGTGCAACCTCTAAAAACCGGCCATCACTGGGACTGACGAAATCTGCCGGTTTTCAGGGGGTCCGGTTTCCTGAGGTACCGGAAATTGACGTTGTTGCTCCGGACACCGGTTCCGGAAGTATACAACTATGATTGATCTATGTCTGAGAAGTACCCTCATTTCATTTTTATAGCATGTTGACGGTTTGTGCAGTGCATTGTATCTTTTCAAATGTTTTTTAGCTCGCCGGGACGAATGTCTGGAGAGCTATTGTCATACCCCCGGCATCGGCGTCGTCAGCAAAAACTTTAACCTTGCTTCTGGAATGGGGACGTTAAGAGATGGGATGTTGATATTTAGTATGTGGCTTCCTTGTGACAAGAGCTTTCTTGTGGAACCATATTTGTAGACATTTTGACCTTTACCTTGCCCCTAGGGCAATATATAAAAAACTTTAACCTTGCCTCTAGAAGCAGGCTTTTAGTGGTAGGGTGTTCATATTTGGAATGTGACTTGCTTATGACAAGAGCTTTCTAGCGGTACCATATTTGTAGACATTTTGACCTTGACCTTTTCCTGAGTGCAATTTTTGAAAAACTTTAACCTTGCCTCTAGTAGGTAGGCTTTTACTGGTAGGGTGTTCATATTTGGTATGTGACTTCCTTATGATGAGAGCTT
>MJUU01006398.1:0-24894 GCA_002080025.1 Modiolus philippinarum
CGGTGACGAGATGAAGGGGAAAGAAATTAACAAGCTGTAACTGCGAAACACAAATGTCCCAAACAAACTATCATGTCACTTTTCTGTGTATAATCAGACCAGTTTGAAAAAAAAAAACATTTTAGCAGAGATTCTCCTTAAAATCAAGTTTATACATAATAATGAATTAATAACAAAGAATAAAAAAAATACAATGTTCGAAAGATTGGACAAATTTGGTTTTTCGCACTATATATATGGAAAATAGACCTATACATAAATCAAGGGCACATAAAAAAGATATGTTACGGAACTTTTGAAAAAGTTGTATCATAAAACATGAAGACTTTGCCAGTTTTTTAAGAAAGGGGAGATAACTCAATTCAAGAAATTTGGGACCCAAAATTAAACAAAACGTTTTTGAAAAAAATCATGATAAAAGTGATTTGGCGAAATACTTTTGACAAATTGAATAAAGAATATCGACCAACTACCTTATTTTTAACAAAGAAAATTTGACCTATCCCATTCTTATCTCCCTTCGATATATGGCCTGTCCATTTCACTATTCATTCGCTATTGTCGTGCGTGTAGTTTGTACAGCGATTTTGTCAACAGAGCGAAATTGTTGTCTCAAAAATTTATACATCAAGGGTATGTTCAATCACTGTAGCAATTGTCACTACAGAAGTTTTACGGTCGTCACCACGATTTGACAGACCATTACAATGTTTCTATTTCACAAATGAGAACAGATCCAGAGAGTTAATTACCGGATTGACTAACACCGACTGTGACAAAACCGGACTTTTCACACTGACAGTGTGACGGCTGCCACGCGTGGAGCGGATCATGGTTACCCTTCCGGAGCACCTGAAGATACCTCAGTTTTTGTAGGGGTTCACACTGCTAGTGCTTTAGTTATATGGTGTTCTTGTTCATTTTTGATTTATTTGTTTTGTCTTTGTCATACTGTCTCAATTCGTGTTGAATATGAATTGCCGTAATTTTGGATTTATGATTTTTCCTCATTCTTGCTTCGGTATTCGTTTGCCGATGTATTCGATAATACTTCTGAATTTTTAAAAATATCCAATATTATTCAGACAATCATGATACTTATTGTCTATGCATATTAAAATTACTATTAAAGACATTTCATATTTAGATCCTATTGATAATTTGTTCTCTATTAGCTTTTACACATATTTAGGTTCATGGATTTCCAAATGTTTTGATATGATCTGCACTGATGAGACATAAACTGTCGAAATGCGCAAATGCAGAACCTACATCACAGTAACCGCGGTATTTTGTTATTACACAACATTCTTTTTGAATGATTTATTTTTTGCTTAAATGCGCAATATAGATGCTCAGTTTTAGACACCGCAACTACCTTAATTGTTTTTTTCTATCTGTTATTATAGATCTTCAATAGATCCTTCAAGTAAAATGTAAAGTATCAAATTTGGAGAATGTTGAAGTCGAATTTACTTCACTGTTTCACTTTATTTAGAGAAAAAATATGTGTGTCACACGAACTTGATTTTCGAACTTTCAATTTTAATTTAAAAAAAATAATTGAATCTTATTTATGAAAATAACATCATCAATTATCAAAGGTTAATCCCTCCAAAACGAAATATTCAAATGGACTATTAAAAGACATGAATGTAGCGTTGTTCAACATATAGCAATCTACCGGTGCTAGGGGAAGTCTTGAACTTTCTGTGAGGTGTGAGCAAAGTTAATTGTTGAAGGCCTCATGGTGCAGAACAACACTTAAACCATTGTTCAAGTGCTTGTTTTAGCCACTTATTTGTAAAGACTTTGTCTCATGTTATTATATAAGCAGTTAGGTCGAAAATTTTTATTTTAAGTTATGGCCAGTTATTTTGCTAAATGGTGGTCTGTCTTTTTAGTTTTCTTTGGTAATTTTGGACGTTTATATGGCGTATCCATATAAGAATGTCCAAAACTTGTTGTTTTACAGACGATTTTGATAAATTGAAGAAAATACACAAATTACTTGTCAATATCACATAGATTTGTTAAAAATTGAAAAATAAACTAGTATGTCACAGTTGTCGATGAGACATTTCAAAATGGGTCAATCGCAACAAACGGCACAAAAATAAGAAATCAACATTCAGCAATGAACACCCAATCATTAAGACAGTCAATCATTTTGAACTTAACTTTAAATATGCCCAAACCCTTAGCACAGTAATTAGAAAACAAAATTATGTACATACTAGTATGTTCAAAACTTTGAATGTAAAGCTGGCTTTTAACATGTTTTGTGATAATCAGATCAAAATAGCATATTTGATACATTAATCCAAAATAAAATGCTACACTTTAAAGTACTTTTTTGATGACGCACATCCGTTTAACAATCTCTAGGATCATGGTAACGTAGCTTTCAAATTAGAAATCTTATAAATAATGAACAAACCATTTCCCATTTCGCCAGTTTATTATTTGAAAAGACCAACCAATTTATAATTCGACGTTATTTTTGTCATAATTTTTGTTTCATTACTCGAAAAAAGAAATATTTTACAAGTCATGGTTATTAATTTTAATAGCATACATTTTACTTCGCAGTAAAAAATATGAACAAATGCAATAAAATCATAGAGCTGTAGAAAAAAAACAGTATTTCCACTTCTACGAAATGTTGAATAGCTACAGCACGTTTTACTCTACTTAATGGTTATTCTATATTATAAATGCATTGTATAGGTACTCCAACGAAAAAATTAAATGGTCGTATTCAATGAACATAACGGTGCAAAAAGATAGTTATCTGCTCCCATAATGAGAAATTAAACTTTTAATCTAAAAAATTTGGATTAAGATTAATTAACATAATTTAAAAAAAATTCAATTTTGCCCATTTCTGGTATTGGTTTTCTTTTCATCTACCAGTTCTTTTAAGAGCTTAGGAAAAACTGGTTCCAAATTATTTAGAGTTACGGCGCTATGGCCACTAATTAAGATAAACTACGACGAAAATTAAAGAAACTGCAAAAACAAGTAAAAGCACCTACGTGCATTCATGAATCTATTTGAAACTTTGCAATTGAAAAGTATAAGTTGTAATTTAAATAAAACACTTAAACGTGCGTCTTCATGCACGATGTCGTCATTATGTATTTGTGCAATTAAAATTAATAAATCATCAAACTTTGCTTACAAAAGTCTTCGTTGGACGGTACCTACATTGTATTCACAGAAAAGAAACATTACTATGTACAAGTTTAAAAAAGAATGAACATACCAAAGTTTACCAAATTTAATTTCTTAAAGAAATGAAAATAACTGACTGAATGAAATAAAAAATCTTTCAAAAAACATTCTCACTTTTGTATTTAAAATTTTGGCTAAATATAATAGTAGATGAAAAAAGACTAAGAATAAGTTTAACAAAGGATGCAATTTGGTCCAAAATCTCGACTGAAACCGAAATTGAAATGAAGAGATACACGAACTCCTGCATTGGTTTGGTTTTTATTGGAACAAGATAATTCATTATGCATTACAGCCTATTTCAGGCATATTTCCAAAATGATTTGCGCTTAGGTCACCCTTATAATTTATGTAATGCATGTAGCTGTTAACAGAATAACTAATAGATGAAAATGAGTTAACATTAAGCTAGTGAAAGTTTTTAGTATATATAGTTAAAACATATATTTAGATATTCAATTGGTTTATAGTAAGCATCTCCCCCTTTTTGAGGCCATTTTTCATTTTCATCCTTCAAAGTCCTTATGGAAACAGTATTTTATTGTACAATTAGACATTTAAAGCTAACATCCTAAAAGTCCGAAATTCCGTCTCTAGAGATCTGCTTAGGTCAAGTTAAAGTTGACGACGGGAAACGAGAAGATGAGCAGTACAACTTCACGGTGACGAGATGAAGGGGAAAGAAATTAACAAGCTGTAACTGCGAAAAACAAATGTCCCAAACAAACTATCATGTCACTTTTCTGTGTATAATCAGACCAGTTTGAAAAAAAAACATTTTAGCAGAGATTCTCCTTAAAATCAAGTTTATACATAATAATGAATTAATAACCTATCTTTAACCAGAATACACTTCTCAAATTTTAAAGTGTTATGGTTGGTCTTCATGGAAAGCAAATTCTCAACTATATTTCAGATCCCTTTTCAAATCATTTTATGAAAGGATCCCCATATAAGTTTCAAAATGCATATAGATGGGATAAGTTTGGTATGGTTTCATGGCCACTGTAATTATTTTGAAACTTTAGATGTGTTTTAGACCTTACCTTACTCGCAAAATCATTACGCTAGTCATAATAGGATAAAAAACAAAACTTTCATTTCCTCTGTAGGATACTTTAGAAAACCTCACTTTTAGGGATCCAATTGTACCCTGGACCTCTTGAAAATTTCGCAAAACTTCCTATACTGTTTATTTGAGCTGGTGATAAAATCTAATAAATAAATAAAATAATTATTTTAGCACAATCAGTTATAAATGCTTCAAAAAATGACCATTTTAACTTCTAGGATATGTCTGTCTTTGAATCTTCATAGTTGTTACAGATGGTAGTTTTTGAGAGAAAAAAATGATAAACATAAAGTTTAATGAAAGACTCATAAAAGATTTTTCAGATATCTCTTTCAAAACCTTTTCACAAAAATGAACAAAGATCCGAAATAATACATAAAGGCATAAGTAAATGTTGAAAGCAATCTAATGACAGGAAGCAAAATTGGTGTTTTATAACTGTACGGAAGTTTCGAAGTGTTGTTCTATAAAAAATGGATGAATTCTATACTTAATGCAACAGAAAGAATTTTACAATTAGAGTGGAATTCAAAACAGCTATACTCATTAAAGGTATTATTGATCTGTGTATTTTTATCACTACGAAAGCAGTGGGTATATTCCTTAAAACAATGTCACAGATGAGGAAGAATGTTGCAAAAGGACCCGCATAAATAGTCACTTTCCCTGAGAGATTTAAAGTTATAAGCATCACTCAATACCATTGCTGTCCATCTTTTCCGTTGCACTTCTTCTATTATTATTATATTTTTCTATTTTTTCCCTTTTGTTTTCATTTTTGTTTTAAGCGCAGGGTTGTTTAAATGCAAAAATTGTGCATTATTTTTTATCTTCGCAGGTTATACCAATTCATACTACCTAAGTTTGATCAATTCTGCTAATTTTTTCTAAGAAACTTTTAGAATGATATTTATGTTTTCCATATTGGATATAAAAAATGAAGGATAAAGCAGGATATTTCAATTCAACAGGAAGTAGAGTTATATTTATTTTTTTTTTTTCATCTGAATATTCTCTTTTATTGTAAAGTGAGAAGGTTTGCGAATCTTTATTATTATTTAGTGCGGTTTGTACCAAATAATCCACTGGAAAATTGCAGATAAAGGAATATGGACTATACTTATAGCATTCAAATATTCTAATCGATATACAAGGAGAAACCAAAAATGATTCAAAGCTTTGACTGTTTTTCCTCATCAAGTACTGAGTCTTAGTACGAATAGCTTAGCTGCTAAGTATCGGTGTTGCGCGTACAAAAGTATTATGACATACATAACATCAATGGGCCAATTCCATATTGTCATACAACTAGAGGTAAAAAGCTCAAATGGCTTTATCAAAGATTCCAATTCAACAATTCAACATTTTCTATTCTTTTTTCATAAAGTCAAAGAGCAAGAAAACAGATTTTTCGACATTCCAGTCTCACATTCCATTCAACAGATATACCCATATAATTGGATGAGCATGTCCACATGAACTCATTGGGGGTGAGACCGGAATCGTTGAGAGGAGCATTTCTTGTTATTAATAAAAATAGGTCCGTTAAAGAAATCATATCGGGATGATGGTCTAGATGTGTCGCCTGCGTTCACGCAGTGGCGACATATAGGGATCACTATCCGTGGTCTTGCGTCGGCGTCACAAAATTTCTGTCACAGTTTTCTCAGTAACTATGTATCCGAACTTTCTGCAATTTGGCATGGGGTATCAGTATGGAGACCTATACCGTGTACAGAGTTTTGGATCTCTCGCATGCCCACTTCCTGTTTGACGAAACTTTGAATATTTTTTGCGTCTTGAAAATATCTGTCATATTTTTCTCACGAACCACAGATCCCAGCCTTCTACAATTCAGTATTGGGTATCAGTATGGGGACCTTTATTGTGCAATAAGGTTTGGGAATCTTGCTCACCTCCTGTTTGACGTAACTTCTTTTAGTGTTATTACGCAGGCGACACGTGTCATCCGTGGAAGACTTACTACTAGGTATATCTAGAGGTTGATACAGGCACGCCGCACGCAATACCAGAAGCGATGCTATTACGAAAGAATGGCTAATTAACGATGAGAAAAATAAAATAAATAAGTTTGTCATAAAAACTGTTCTTAAGTCGTCCATCTTTGTAAATTTTGAGACACAGGTCTAAGTATGAACCTGACCTTTTAGTTTCTAGAGTCTCTTTCCTGTTGGCTCGGATATACGAGTTATAAGTACTCATTGTGATATGGATTATCGAGTAAAAAAAACATTATAAATTCATCAAAAAAATCATATTAAAGAACTTATCAGTATGAGTTTTTCTCTTATCTTTTATAATGTTTGTAGTTCGGCTTCTTAAGAATGCAAAAAACAGATTGGCAAGTAGGGGTGAACAAACGATGAACATGGGAATACCGATTGTATGCTGAAATATACACCCACTTGATAAATATATTGATCAAAAAGTCCATCATTACATGGTGTCATCCTCAGTTTATCTATTCAACAATGTTTGAATCGGTATGTTCCTTGCCAAAGTAAGGTTTTTCATTATCCAAAACAAAATATTTGTATCTATGTCAACCGGTTTTATAGAAAAACTTTGACTGGTAAGTAAATGTAATCCATCTTTGAGTAGTGAAGGGGGCATCAGGTATAAAGAGTGGAAAAATTAAACATTTTGATTCTATGACAGAATTTTATTATGGATATTCCAGATTTGGAAGAAGTTATTGTTAGTTTAATCCAGCAATAAAGCTGTTTATAGTTCAATAGTACGCAGTTTTTTCTGAAGTAGGTGCAAGGTATAAAACCATCATCAAAGTGAAGGATTTATTTAGATCTGGGAAACTGACATGCTAATATACGAGTACGTTTTCATTAAGTCTACATACAATATATTGAAAACTCTCTTTAAGGAGTATACGGAAAGAAAACAGCATGAATCTTACCTAAGTTGACCGCTTTATTCTATATGATTAACAACACTTTGAAATGTTTTTTTTAAGAAGTTAATTTGATGGCGATTAATGTAACATTTTGTCAGCAATATGAAATTAAATGATAGCACTGCAAATATTTGTTTGAAAGGCAAGTAAGTATTCATTTCCCTTGTTTGTTTGAAAGGCATCCTTCAAGATAAATCGCCAAAAACATTGAGTATATCTTCAAAGCATTTTGTAAAAGGTTTTTTTTTCTAACAGAAATGCTGCTTTTATGCAGACCCGACGAATTTATAGTGAATAATGCGCACCGCATTAAGAATTAGAAATAATATATCAGTTACCTATTACACAAACTTAAAATCCGAGAGAATTATTTGAATTTAAAACAAGAGGCTCAAATACGGAGCCTGTATCACTCACTTGACTTACTTCTTCTAAGCAATACCTATGTTAACCAAAATGCTCTTTTTCGCATATGAATGTTTTTTTGTCAGATCCAACTGAAATGGACAATTTTGTTCTAAAAAGGTTCCACACATCATTGAAATACAGTTTAGTTAAATTTGCTTCAAAATTTCATAGCAGTCATAGGGTCCAATGTTAAACTTTGTTCTGCGCTGGTGGCCATGTTTTTTTAATCCGAAAGAAATGTGCAATTTTTATATCATTCATGTAAAATTTGGTTGAAATGGCTTCAGTGGTTTCGGAGAGACTTACTCATAGGGTTCTGCGTGAGAAGCCATCTTTTCGTTAGATTCGACTGAAATGAGCAATCTTTGTACAGGACCTTCAATATGTCATTCAAATACAGTTTACTTACAGCTGCATCAATATTTTCAACATTGTTGATGTAAATGATGATTTTCCCATAGGCTCCAATGTTCAACTATGTCACGTGCTGGTGGCCATGTTTTAGTTGGATCAGAACGAAAGAGCAATTTTTGTAAAGGACATTCCATAAATCATTCCTACTTGCATGAACTTACAACTTGCATGATACAAAGCATGAACTGCTTTAAGCGGGTTGAGAGATGGTCAAAATATAATTTTCTCATGGGATGTGATCCGCGCTGGCGGTTATGTTTTTGTCGAATCCGACCAAAATGAGCAATCTTTGTAAGAGACACCAATCAGTTATAAAAAATTTGCTTCAACTGTTTCAGAGCAGATAATGAAAATGCTGATTTCCCATATGGTCCAGTGTTAACCTATGTCTTGTGCTCGCAGCCATGTTTTTACAGTATCGGAACGAAATGAGCATTTTATGTACAGGACCTACCATTCACCCTTCCGACAAAAACGAAGTTGAAAGACTTGATCGTTTTGTTGGGTGCCTCATAAAAACTCCAAATGTTTTCCGTAACAATAGTTCTTCCATCCATTAATTCACTTGTCTGATGCCGATCTCAAAGACCATAAGACGTAGAGTTGTGAACATTTATAGGATGTTAGCTTTGCAATTTATTCAAGACGTCTATTTAGGATACATTTTGGGGACAAATTGGAGTTGCGAGAACGATAGAACCTTATAAGAAAGTTTTACAGCATTGAAAATTTCAAAATAAATACTGTTTCTATTGCAACCATACCTAAAACTTGAAAATTTCGAGGGAAAAGAGTTTTCTACTATTACATCATGTAATATCCATAATCTAAACTTTTTTGAAAACCAATGCCAAAATAGTTTTTTAAAAGTGGTCTCACAATTAAGTGAGATACTATTTGTTTTTGTTGCATTTCTTATTAAGTCTTTCCCAGCGTTGCGTTCCTTGTAAAGTTACCCAAGTGAAGTTGGAAGACTAACTGTTTAACGTTTTGTCGTGGTCTTGAGATTCATTACATTAATATCTAATTTGATATGGAGATTAAACTTTTGACTTCAGTAATATTTTTGTCATTTGACTAGATTTAAAACAAATTCATAACTTTAAACTACGAATCCTTTCTTCAAATTAATGTTTTACACACATAGTGGCCTGTCATTGATTCTGCCTATGTATACTGAAATATATGACGATTCTTTACCATTTTGATTTTGATTTTTCTTCCGTAGTGTGACGGTGTTTTACAAGCAGACTAGGCTCCATGTGCTAGGCGGCAGATTAGCGGCGAGTACTTCTCAGTGACCCATCTCTCAATATTACGGTTTTTCCTTTTCTCTCCCTTTCAAGATTGTGATCATGGAGTAAGTAATCAACCTGTATTGGCTTTTATGTTCATTATACTGTAGGGAAACCGGACAGAGAAGGATGAGGTTTGGGTACCCATAAACTGGTTTAACCCTACCGCTGGCTTTTGCTATAGTACCGGTACCAAGTCTGGCTGTCCCGAGTTCTTATCTTTGTTTACGCTGGTCTTTTGTTGTATTTGTGTTTTTCCTATGTATTGTAGTATATAATATTTCAGCCATTGTAGATGTTTCCTGTTATCCATTTTCATGCTATTAAATAATTAATCAATAAGATCGTAGAAGAGTTTTTTTCTTTTAGTTCCATAAACAATCTAAGGACGTCATTTGTTGAGTCTAAAAAGATTGACCGTCAATGTTGTCATATGTACAAAACCAAAATTTGATATAATTATTTTATTTTTATCATTTAGTCAATTGATTTTCCTCTGAATAAAAATGTTGGTAAATGACAAATTTAGAACTGTCCAACTCGGATGCTTACAAAAATACGATATATCGACAGTTAAACATAACTTGCGGAAAAATTGTACTTTGGTAAGCAAGATATACCATATCAACAAATATATTTAATGTCCAATTTAAATTGAAAACCTTTAAATGCACAATATTTAGATAAATGACTACCTCAGTCATTCATATTAAATAGACAGACATTTAATATGCATTTAAAAGATGCAAAACCAATTTAAACAGCAATTAAAACTATAAATAAATTTCCTGTTTCCAATAAACATTTGTACCTGAAGTGATAATTTATTTTGATGCCAAAATGGGCCTAGATTTTATATTAGTTTTTCTGTTGTTTCTCAATCTCAATTAATGTAAGATATTTTAGTAGGCGTCTTCTACCAGGTTCGCGTTCGACTCTGAACAAACATGAGTTTGCAAACAGCAAAAATATATAATGACAAGGAAATCTACAAATAAAAAAAAATGAAATGAGACGTGAAAGGTTATGATTGAAAAGGCTTCTTTTTTCCCTTAATACAGGGGTGATTATTTATTTTAACTGCTTACGACCTTTTATTTATGGCAATTGCTGTTGAGCTGCTACAGAACGCTACCGAAATGGAAAGGGGCGGGTAGGCGCGCCATCGATCATTTCTTTCTGAAATGCCCGTACCAAGTCAGGACCATTGCGGTAAACAATTTTTCCGCTTGTTTCCATCTGATTTGTCTTTTTATCTCTTGACAACTCTATTCGGTAGTGTTGTTATTACCCCCATGCTATTCTATTTAACTAACTTGAATTCATGTAATTATCATTTATTATGTGACCTTACAATATAATTTCTATCAGACCCAATTGTCAGAAGACAAAGGTAAAAAAGTGGTAAATCTGACAAGATATAAAGCATTTAGTTTTTTGTATTCTATTTTACTTTTAAAGCAGATTTTTCTTTGATACAATAATTCATGCAACCACATGAATTGATATTGAATAGTCAGTGTTTTAGTTGTATCAAGTATGTAAAAGGTTAAAAAGGGTCTTTAAATATTTTATCTCATCAGAATATTGTGTAAATATTACACATGACAACAGCCGTTTTAGATATCTAAGTTCAACAAATACGATAATAACACATTATCATACATAATACCAAAATATCTATGACCAACATTGATATATCCGGAATTATCCGACCAGAGAAAGAAGAAGGTGCGTTCAAAACAATTTGTACATGTTCCAACCAACAATAATTCCAAACGTTTTAAGTTCGGGGCCATTTTCGTAAGTGTATATGAAATTTCAAGTACTTGCGACTAATTTTAAGTACGAGTTGTTTGTCATGTGGGAAATTGCTGCAGAGTTTAATCAACAAGTGCACAGTGAACAAGTGTCAGGTGACGTAAAGTTCTCGGCCATGAAAAATCCATATGAAAAAGCACATCAGTATTTTCAACGGTGGATCTACCTTCAATTTTCTGCACGATTTTTTTCCCTGAACCCCCTTTCTGGATCTGCGTTTTGTGGCAACGAAGGATTCCAAATGTAGTCGCAAAATATTGTGTATATAGTATATGTTATTCGGGAATCTTCACAGGGGGTACGGGTTCATATTCCCTGTCTGTGTTTTATATCCCCTGAGTCGTCAGGCGAAGGGGATATAGGGCACAGACAGGGAATATGAACCCGTATCCCCTGTGAAGCCCGAATAACTTTTATATTCTGCTGGAAGTGCTATATTTTTTCTATTAAAAGCGTTTAAAAATTGTGATTTTGCTACCACGGGGATACGGTCTCATATCCCCTGTCAATTGCAAGATTTACCTGGATATTTCACTTCAGCAGAATATATAACCTTTTTCCACATATTATTGCATATAATAAAAGAGGAATAGTGAAAAACCGATCGGAAATTTCCTACGCAAACAAATATTGTAACCCTACCGCTTATAAAAACAAACACACATTTATATACGACATACCTTGTATGGAATATAAATCCCTGACAAGAGTCCTTCAAAAACAAGCCATTATTATTGATAAATCCGATATATTCCACACACAAGAATTACTTTTTGGTTTCTATATTTCTTATTTTGTTGAATGACACTATAATTCTGAAGAAAATGTACAACCAATTGACCTGAAACACTTGACAAAGTAATCGATAATTCAGGTGTTTTCATCCGAAGTCAATCAAATTAATCGATTTTCTACTTAAAAAGGCGATTTTGTCCAGATAAAAAAATGTTTATTTATCCCTCCGTAAATAGCCACAAATATTACACCACAATAATGTCTGTTTTCGCTGTATTTTAATGAAAACGTACCGGTACATGCATGTTTGTTTGGTGACAATAAATGTAAATTTTCAACGCTTGAACAGAACACTGAGCGTATTTAAAAAGGTTTATCTGAATTTTCGACTAAGATTTGACAATAGACTATTACCTGTATTCAATTAAATACATTTCAATACATACATATATTCATATTCTTTTGTTAAAATTCGATTAATTTTGAATTTCATTTCAGAATTTATTGTTAATAATGAGTATCCTGTCATGAATTTTAATTTTAGATTATGTGAAAAATCAAGGTTTTCATCTTAAATTTCGAACCTTAAAATTAAAGTCTTTGAAAGCTGTAAGTGAATTTTAATTATTTTCTTAAAATACAAGATTATTTTTTCAATGCTTGATTTTTTTTTTATTGAAATCTTTTGATCCAAGACAATGAATAAGTATAAAATGTGTTTCTGTTGTTTGAGTTTAGTCTTATGTGTTATTGGTGTTGTTAGATTACTTTCAATTTAAAAATGGGAGGTATCAAAAAGAATGATAGTACTCCAATGACTAATATAGAAGTTAAATATTTTATTAGTTTCAGATGTTTGCACGAACTTGCACGTATTTTACCTTAATTTCAATGGGACTAAAATCTTACTATTACTGGGCCTTACATCAAGTCACACAGATGTAAGCAAAACAATATACAACTACACTGTCTTGTTAGTTGGTTACTGAATGCGCTATGGACAGTGCTTCAAGGCATTTGAGCTCTTGCCATCACTTAGAATCCGTCGTACGTCATCTTTTCTCATTTTCATCAACCCCATCTTAAACCACAAAAACAAATTCAACAATGATATATGGAAAGTCCTTTACAAAGATGCTCGTTTTGTGTCGACCCGACAAAATCATGGCGTCAGCGTGGTACATAGTTTAACTTTGGACTCTATGGCAAAATCAACATTTTCAACATCAGCTCTGAAACTGTTGAAGCAAATACAACTAAACTGGAATAATATATTGAAGATCCTTTATCAAGATAACTCATTTCACATCCGAAACAAATATGGCCGCCAGTGCAGAACTTTGGACGATATGGGAAACTGATATTTTGACATCTCCTCAGAAAATACATAAGCAACTTCAACCAAATTTAAAAAAAAGAATGTTGTATGGGAAGTCCTTTACATTTTATTCCGACCGATTAAAACATGACGCCAGCACGAAACATAGGTTAACATTGGACGCTGTTGAAAATGATCATTTTCATAATCTGCTATGAAACCATTGATGCATTGATATATGGAAGGTTCTATATAAACACTGATCACTTTAATTGGATCTGACCAACCCTGGCTGCCAATGGAGACATAGCTTAACATCATTTTACCTATGGGGAAAACATCAATTTTGGTAATCAACATAAGCATCGTTAAAAAGCATTTTGCCAGGTGAGCGATACAGGCTCTGTCTCTGAGCATATAGTTACTGTGTGGAAAAATCACTGTATACCTTACACTGACGACATTTCTAAATCTGTGAATGTAGGAGGAAAGTAACTATCCCAAAATAGTATTTTGACAATAGGGACATTAAAATGTCACAAAATATTTTTTTTATCAAACAATCGGAGTCAACAATGCAAAAATAAATAAATACTAAAATTGGAGTTTTGTTGAGTAGCATATATACAAATAAGGACAGGAGAAAATCCCAAATTCTATTTTTATACAATTTGTAAATTTTAAATATTGCATCTTTTTAATTTTACAGGTGGAGATGTACACCTAATTTCATGAATCCATAGTTCCTAGGTAAATAGATAAATTACAATTCACGTACTTGCGAATTGTTCAATCTATGTTCCAGTATCTAAAACAAAAGCGCGTTGTAAGCCGCTTTTACTGAAGCTTGGCTCCAAACGAGCATAATGCGACAAATATGGTATACGGCAGCCCCATAATAAACTCTAAATTTATCATATTTTGTTAATGAATATATGCAACAGTAAAATAGATTAAAGAGTGGGATATTCAAACAAAGTCACAAATTACCTTTTGCCAATTTTTTCCTGAAGATTTGTTATATATATAATGTTATAGTTCTGTAGTTTGTGGTAGATTGAATACTGTACTGGTGATCAATTCGCCGAATGGATAAGTGTAGCTGGTTATTTATAATTAATTTGGTGCATACAAGTGCTGGTGTGAAAAACAGCAAAATTCAAAATTGCAGCTGAAGATCGCCATTTCGACATCTTAGTCTGTTCAGTGCGGAAAAAAATTAAATTAAGAAGACCAAAATTCAAAATTTATGAAAGAGCCAATCACGTGAGAACCAATTACCCAAGAGGTAAGGCAGTCTTCTGGCTAAAATCAGGACATAGCTTTGTGTAATGAAGTTACTCCTTAGTTTTACAAAATATTTTAACATATATATATTTTAAATAAATTATCTGTTTGCGAACGAGCGATTGGGTTGTAACGCAAAATTTGGTGCATACGACCGCGGTTTCATTCAGATCTATTCTATTTCAATTACTGAATTTTCATATTTGACAAAGAAATTCTACACACCATTCAAACATTTTAGAATGTCACTTTTTGTCTGAAAATTCGACAATTTTTCTGGTGGTTTTTCACCTGCTTTATCCTTTTTGCCTCTTGGATTTTTGCTCTCGAAAATTCTGTTCAGTAATTTTGTTTTTACCCCCATTAAGCTATATTGTTAAAATCTGTAATGTTCTTTGCTATTTATGCCAGATATGAATTGTGTTACAAGGATATGAAAATGATGGATCGACTAAAGAATCACTAACTGTCGACACATATCATACGTCTGTGACTTTTCGACTACTTCTGGTCCTCTATCGCATTTTTTTTCAATTTAACTATTAAGCAGAGGCTCACATGTGAGCCTGTATCGCTCACCTGGTGGCTATTGATCAAATAAGATTTTTCCACAGGGTTGAATGATTGATATGAGGCGACAGCCAGTTGGTAGTAAAATCATTCGTCTGGTAGATCACTGTCATGTTGAAATACCTAGTTAATATCAATTATGCAACGGTTTTCAAGAATAAATAATCAACAACATTTTCCCATAGAGTTATGTTAAACTATGTTCCCTGGTGGCTATCATCTCTTATTTCTGATGTGTACATATATATATAATTTGGTAGATGATCATCAAGTAAGCATGCCTAGTTAATATCAGCTTCCTATATGAAACAGTTTTCATGATTTGCAATTTACAACATTTTCCAATAGTGTCCAATGTTAAACTAGGATCTGCATTGGATCTTAGATTTATTATAGGTACTAAAATCATATTTGTTAAAAGACCATCATGTGACCATGCCTAAATGATATCAGCTAGATGTATAAAACGGTTTCAATTTATAATATTTTTCAATAGGGTCATATGTTAAACTATGTTGCCTGCTGGCAACCATTTTGGATTTGTGAAAGGTACAGATATATAGAATTCGGTAGATGACCATTATGTTACCAAGAATTTTAATCAACTTCATATATGAAACTGTTTTCAAGAATTTAGCAATTCAGAACATTCCCAAAAGGGTCCTATGTTAAACTAAGATCTGCAGGAGCGGTCATCTTGGATTTAGGATCGGCACTAAAATCGTACATTTGTTTGATTACCATCATGTCACCATGCCTTGTTAATATCAACTTAATGTACGAAACGGTTTTCAAGAATTAACAATTTACAACATTCCTCTATAGGGTGCTATGTTTAACTATGTTTCTAGGCGGCGGCCATCTTGGATGAGATATGAAACTGTCAGATACATGTAGCAATTATACTTCTTGATAAGATGAACACTATTGCTATTCAAATTTGACCTCTCTCTCACTCAAAGCGTTTTTGAAAAATAAGACAAAACCTAAAATTAAAAAAAAATAGACCAATAAAGGGCAATAATTCCTATGCGGGTATTCAGATTTCCATCAAAATTTTCAGATCGGTAGATCTTGACATGCTGAACATTTTCGCAATAAAAAAGTTAACCTCTATCTCTAAATGGTTTTTCTTAAAAAAAATGTTAAAATTTTGAAAATTTTATGGAAAAAGGGCTATAACTTAAAGATGGATTTTCGGATTTTCTTCAAACTTGCAGGGCATGTAGATCTTGCCATGCGGATTATTTTTATCTAGTCAGATTTTTTACATCTGTAACGGTTTTTGAGTTATTTGCAAAAACAGCAATTTACCCCTGTGTTCTATTTTTAGTAACAGCGGCCATGTTGTTTGATCTAAGGACTAATCGAACCCAATTTTGAAAGTGCATACCCTGGTGATGATTCAGGCCAAGTGTGATTACAATTGGCACAGTAGTTTCAGAGGAGACGATTTTCGAAATTGTTGATGGACGGACGACGGACGCAAAGTGATGGCAAAAGCTCACATGGCCTTTTAGGCCAGGTGAGCTAAAAACTTCGAAAGAAACGCATGTCGGAAGGATGTCTTATCATTTGAATTATGAGGGCAAAGACTTATATGCTTGACGATACCTACGAATAATTTACCCTATGTACGTGTCGCTACCAGTCAAAATGTTGCCCAAACGGAACAAACAACTACAGTTAATTAAATGACGTTCAAAAAGGATGCAATCAATTTGAAAAAAAATCTAACAAAACATTATACCGTGATCAATATGCATCAAAATTAATATTTATTCTTTATAATTTCGTACCTTTTCAAACAGATATTTTTAGATAAAAAATAAGAGTAAAAATAGCTGTTTTTGTTAAAGATAGATTTGTTGATAAATGATTAATTTGTCATTTTTGGTCAATATTTGAAAGATCTATTCTCAAGTAAACCTTGAAGGGTTCTTTCTTTATCTTTGATGTGAATTTGAAACCCCGAATTGTGAAAGGTTGGTATTTAAATACATTAACACTTAGTTGTTTGTTAGATATAGTCGTGTCACACTGTAGTAAACTAACTATATGACTACTGATAACAAACGTATGCAGAGGCATAGACAGTACTGTTTACTAAAACGATTAATTATAGTAGACCAAATTACTTCTGAAATCATTTCGGCAAATGTTTGCTTCAAAGTCTAGCTACGTTTCACTTTTATTAGGATGTAATTGTTATCAACTTGATTCTTTTTTTTTTAAAAGGGGGGGATAACAAAGAAGTTTAATCGTCTATTGCTTTTGTTTATTCATATGATACGCTTGTGGTCTAACGTTGGATTTTCTTACTTTATTTCCATTTTAGTTGTAGGACCAAAACTCAAGGTGTCCGTTGTCCATGCTTTCTTTTCAGCGTATTGGTAAATACTTCAAAGGCAACTTTACTTTCACAGATTTAACAAACTTAACAAAATCATGGTATGGTGCAAACAAGTGTAGTATATTATTATTGTAGTTTCATTACAAGGAAAAATAAGCAATACTTTCCATTTTGCCAATCCGTCTGTCCGTCCACATTTTCTTCCTCAAAGATGTCTTTGCTATTGTATCGGTAAGAATATTTTGCAAATGGTGATTAGTTCCATCTTAGTTTTTCGGGTTAATCGAAAAAAAAAACTACATCCTATTTGCCGATATTTCGATGTTCAATTGAAATGAAAATTTTGTCAAAGATTTCTTGGCTTGCGTCAGCGATAATGGTAACGAAATAAACTAATGGCTGTCGAAATGGACAATGATCCCTGCATTCCTGTGATTGAAACCTAAAATTAACGATACACACTAATATAACAGAAAGGAATTTAAGGATTTAGATTGTTAGGTAGAATTCCAAAATATAACAGATTTTAAAAAGATCATGAATTTGGATTAAAACTAGTGTGATTAATAGATGTCTCACCCGTCCCTGCTTTCCCACAAAAATAGATGTGAATAATCAAAATGACATAATCGGAAGTTTGTAACATGCTCCCTAGACTGAAATGTGGGTAACTGACAAAAGCATTATAGCAGACTGTCATGTTCTATCCAAGAGCAACCCATATACCAGACACTAATAGATACTGAGAAACCAAACATCAACATGCTCTCTAGACCGTGAAACTGAGGTCAAGGGAAGGCTTTTCATGTTACCCAATACCAAACCGCATACCACATATCATTGACCTACCATTAACAGACTTAGTAGTAATTTTCCAGGACAGACTTGTCTCGCCTGTGTAATAATTCAAAAATATTCTTAGTTATGTCAAACAAGACGTAGGCATTCAAGGGGGTGGCACAGGGTTATTGTCGTGCAGCGTGTTTGCCGTTTTTTATTTCACGTGTTGCCGTGTTGGAGGGTCGTTATTTGCCGTGTTTCGTGCAAACCGAAAAAAGGGCATCATGCAAGCCAAATTCTAATTTTTCGTTCCTCGTGTTGTGGCATTTATTTCTCGTACGCCCGTGCACGGTACCTCCCTGTACGACCCTAATTCAAGAGATATCAAATTTTGCTACACGGTATAGGTCCCAATACTGATTCCCCATGCTAAATTGCAGAGGTTCCTGAGAAAAGTTCCGTCAAACAGGATTGAGTGATTGATTAATTAGAGGTTTATTTCCAGTTAGTAATATTTCAGCTATATCAGGACGAGAACAGGTTAATCAATTCAAAAATTATATGTAAAAGAAGAAAGTACGAAAGTTGGAAGGGACAACTGGAGTAACCAGTTTTGATTGCCACTGGAAAATGGATAGGGGTAGGAAATTTAGCCTATCATACGACCCCCAGCGAGTCTGCTCATGAACGAGAAATATAGAGGGGTTCTTTATCCTGTATGTGGCATGGCGTTTCTCCACGAAGTTTGGCTACAATGGTTCGCAATCAGGCTTTCCATATTGTGAATTTACTACCCTGCATCGACAGGGCATTCCCTATCTACCACCTGAAGACGCGTCCAGCAGCTCTGTAGTCGGAGCCCCTGAAAACCGATTCAGATGACGAGTCGACAAACTGGAAGTGACATCCAAGAATTCCCAAAGGCTCTTAAATGTGGTTCCTGAGAAAACTGACAGAATTATTTTTGTGACACAGTAAGCGAAAAATATTCAGTCAAACAAGAAGCGGGTGTGCGAGAGATCCAAAATTAACAATGAAGGGAAATTGAGTACATGCAAATGAGACAAAATCCCTACAAATGCATGGTAAAACCAAGCAATGGAACAACGCTTTTATTGTTAGGCGGTTGGTTCCCATACTGATACTTCATGTTGAATTGCAGAAGGATGGGATATGTGGTTTATGAAGAATGTGACAGAAAAGACGCAAAAATATTCAAAGTTCCCTCTGAAATTCACTAATGAGGCACAAACAGTGTCGCAGCAGCATCTAGCGCCTGTACATGCCAATTTCAAAAATCTTATATATGTTTTTATTTTACTGACATATGCCCTTGATGTCACATTATAAACGAATAATATGGACTAGAATCAAGATGGCTTTATGCGACATCAAATGTGACAAAACGATACATAATTTACTGTCGCCAACTCTGACATTACTAAAAGTTTACATTGTGGTTGCAAAATTATACTTTTGTTGTAACTTATATGAAATCTAACCAGTAGTGCTCAGTGGAACGCTTCATTTGAATGAACACATGATATTTAGAGAAGTTATTCAGCGGAGCTTTTGCTATCCGAAGTGATGTCGCTAGTCGCTTGATACATACGGAACTCTATACTTCCTGCGATTCCATAAATAAATATCAAGGTCCATATATTATTTTTCTAGCCAAACGGAAATATTCTGTTCATTGTACAAACTCAAAGTCATTTGTAAATAAATGATCAATTTTTTTGGTGTCCATGTTGCCCTTTGAAAGTGAAATAATCAGGGTTATAAATTATATGATACCTACGTTACCAGTGTTTTATTTGCTGTCTTCATGGTATAGAAACCTGTATTAAGTATTTTCAGTAACCAGGTACTGCGAGCATATCGAAGAAGGTTTATGTATGAACAACAGATAATTAGCTGCTAGTAACCATTGCGATGATATGGTGTAAAAACACATACGTTACCAATAAATACGTTATTTGATGATCAAATCCACATTTCTGGGAAAGTGGTGTTTTACACCTTCAAGAGGATCTTTTATGAACGCTTTATGTAAATTCAGAGGAAAAAGATGCAATTCAGAGGAGAATTTCAATTCTGGTAGAAAATAATACATACGTTACCAAGACACTTGAAATACTATATAACGCTTTCTAAAAACAGAGTTCTCCATTTACTATTATTTCGAATTTAAAGCTTTATAATGACATTTTTTAACATTGTTATTCAAATTACTGGAATGTAAGGGTCACCCCTGTCAAAAGGTGATAACTAATACCTACGTTACCGGCCTTGAAATCAGCAAAACTTCTATATGGATACTTTCACGCATATACTTTTCTACTAAAATTCTTGCAAATAACTTTAATTTGATAAATTAGCCATACCTCAATGTATTTGTTTTCTCTTTTGAAATAAAGATACATACGTTACTATTGCTTATGCTTTCACAAATTTAAAACAAAAGAAAAACACGAAAGATTTTTTTTATTATACTTTCGAATGGGAATAGATTTATACATTTTCATGCAAAATATGACTGGTATGTGTGATTTCTGATGATGCGGGAATTATAGAAAAATTATTTTTAAAGTGTTTTGTAATCCGGTTGTTTTCGTCAGCTTTTTGGATACGCCGTGTAAGTCTCTAAATGCTTTGATGTCCAAGTCACCAAACCATTTTATGATTCTTCTTTACTCTCTCTAACAAAATATCAAAACAGTCAACAATATACGGAACATCAAAAACAAATAATATTCTATACATTACTCTCTATCAGTTTTTAAACATTTTTGACTTAGTGGTCTTCGGTATTTAATTATTTGTTACCACTGGGTCGATGCCTCTGCTGGTGGACTGTTAGTCTCCGAGGGTATTCACCAGCCCAGTAGTCAGTACTTCAGTGCTGACCCGAAAGCCCATTCTATTTGGAACCTTACAATATCTAATTTTTGTAAATTTTTTTGAAACTAAGGAGTATCTCCCTCATGCAAAGCTCTGTCCTTAGCTGATTTTGGCTTTCTATTAAGATCGTATTTGGTAATTTGTTCTCTATCAGTTTTTAAACATTTTTGACTTAGTGGTCTTCCAAACGTTTAGATTTTATTTGCACTGAAGAGACATAAATTGTCGAAATGCGCTTATGCAGAATCAAAATTCACAGTCACTTCGGTATTTAATTATCTGCTAAAAAAAGTAACGTATGTATTTGATTTATTTTTTTAACTTTTCATATCATTATTCAACGGTGCATAGCTTTTACAGTTTTCATTTGGTGTTGTTAATATTTGATTAAAAGTTAGTTTGAAATATGTTCTTTCCAATAAATCTAGTTGCTAAGTCTTTGCATCCAATATGAAGTGGGCATGCGAGAGATCCCAAGATCTCCCACATACTGATACGCCATAAGAATGTACAATCACATTTTTTTTTCTCAGGAACACATTACAGTCTTCTGCAATTTGGAATGTAGCATCAGTAATAAGTAAATTTAATATAAGCCACTTTCCACTTTCAACTCTATTTAACGACTACTTCTTGCTCTCCAATATTGTGAAAATATAGCTTTATCAAGGTCTTTCCTAACTGTCAGTATTTCAGATTGTTGTAGCATTCAGTATCAAAAATATGTTTCCTTGTTTTGTCTTTTTGGTCTTTGCTCCAAGTGTGTTGCCTTTATATCGCTTTGGTTCGGTATTCGTTTGCTGATATATTGATATGTTAACGTGGACTCCGTTTACTAGAACACTGTTGCAATGTGCCATTTAGAATACAATTAGACTTTCACAGATCTGTTGTGACAGCCTCTAACAAAAGTCTTTTTTTACCTTTCGTTTAAGACCCTATTGTTTATTTGTTTTCTGACAGTTGTATACATCTCTCTGATTTGGTCTTCAATTTTTATATTTGAACTTCACTGAATATACAAATAAATTCACCATCGAAATGACAATCTGCAGTATTAACTTGACAGTAATTCAGCAGTTACTAGTATTTATTTCTACACTTATATGTCATTTTCGCAATATGCGATAAAAGTTTATTAGACGAGTTTCCAATTGGTGAAATTTCCCGGAAAATTTTGACGTCACAATATAGATTTTTGGACGTCACAATGTTACGTGACGCAATTTACTGCGATTGACCCCAGGTCAATCGAAGCAATTCATTCATAAATCGAAATTGGAAATTGGTCTGTTAATTTCTAGTAATAGCGATGCTGGGGTAATAAAAAATTACCAAACAGAATTGTCAAGAGCCGAAATCCAAAAGGACAAAAAGACAAAGTTGGTACAAAAACAGAATCGTAAACTACAATGTTTCTGACTGGTACCGGCATTTCAAACGAAGTTTATGGCACGCCAACCCCCCTTTCTATTGCAGTAGTGTCCGGTAGAAACACAACAGCAATTGCTATTGAAATGTTGTAGACTATGGAAAATGTTCATCCATCCAAGTATGAAGTGAGAAAAGAATCTTAAATCACAGTTCGTAACGAAACTTCAAATTTTCCACAAGAGACGGTTATCTATTACAATTTATTTATGACCTAATGAGACGGATATAATTTTTTTATTTTGAAGCCCTGATCAATAAGGCGGTCACGGAAATACTTTACCTAATTAGAAAGTCCGAATAATTGGTACTACGTCTCGCGTAACGAATTAAAACTGTGAAACACACTCCGTAAGCAGTAATTGGAATTTACTACCCATATTAGGTAGATTGATATTTATCCTCACAATTTCGAATGAAAGTTCGGGGATATTTCAGTTGACTCCATCTGTCTCCCCGTCCGTCTATCCGTCACACTTTTCTCGTGACTCGAATTCCTTTATTTTTGATTTAGGAAATTAATTTTGTTCTAGAGTTGTTGCACAAAGTCTGCACATGCGCTATCACCTTTCGGAATATATCAACTTTAAATAGCAAAAATGTTCAGCATATCAAGATCTACCTACCTAGAAATTTTGAAGACAATCTGAATTCATAAATAGGAAAAGTTGCCCTTTTTTGGTTAATTATGTGTGTAAGTTTATACATTTTGCCTCATATTTCAAAAAGGATTTGAGAGAGAGGTTAAGATTTAATGCAGAAATGTTCAGTATGCCAAGGACTACATTTTATCTTCATGATGGAAATTGCCGAACTCGTCAAAGATGGCAACCAGCAGAGAACTAGTTTAACATAAGACCCATTCCAAAATCTTCTACTTCGAGACTTCTTGGCCAATTTTAACCATACTTGATCACAACTGTCCTTAAGGTGACAGGTACGTAAATAAGCGCCTCTATCGGTGAACGTTATAAATTTGCTTTTAGAATGAACGTAAAATAATTTGAATTTTCACTTTAAATTATCGTCATCTCAAACTGTATCCTACAATTTTTCTGAAAAACTAATATTATGTTGCTCAATGAATTTCTGTTTTATTGATATAATTTTGCAATATGGTCACCGAGTTCGTTTTCGTGGCATAGATCGCTGAATAGTTGTTCATTTTTCAAACCACGCCTTAAATTATAACTTTTATCGACGACGTCGCTATTTTAACGGCGGGTTTTATCGAACAAAAAATCCATTTTAGCGTGCCTATTCTATTTTCAACTATTTATACTGGTGAAATGAATTCGGTGACCCTATATAAAATTTACACCATTAAAACGGGAATTTCATTCTTTAAAGCATTTCTTTTTTGCAGAAAAATTGTAGGATATGTTTTCATAAACGCACAATTCAAAGAAGATTATTATCCCCGCACTTTCGAATGAAAGTTCGGGGATATTGTTGGTGGCGTCGTCCGTCCGTCCGTCCGTCTGACCGTCCGTCCGTCACAAATCCTTGCAACGCGAACTCCTCCTACATTTTTGGATTTAGGGTTTTAATTTTGATAAAGAACTGTTGCATATATGCTGCAGATGCGCAATAAGCTTTCGGATTTTTTTATATTGGTCTTGATGCAAACAAGAGGCCCCAAGATGTCCATTTTGACACATGTGGCATGCGACACGAACTCCTCCTACATGTTTGGATTTAGGGTTTTAATTTTGTTGTAGAATTGTTGCATATAGTCTGTAGATGCGCAATAAGCTTTCGGATTTTGATATTTATCTTGATGCAAACAAGAGGCCCCAAGTTGTCGATTTGACAAAGACCACAAAATGTGGATTGTGACACATATGGCATGCGACGCAAACTCATCCTACATTTTTGGATTTATGGATTTAATTTTATTGCAGAATTGTTGCATATAGTCTGTAGATGCGCAATAAGCTTTCAGAATTTTGATTCCGGTTCCAACTTTGGTAAATTTCCTGAAAATGTCAAAGACTGATATTTTTGGACATTTTGGCATATAATCTTATAATTTGGCAAGTATTTGGAAAAAATAAAAAATCTGAAATCTAAAAATCCTAAAATGTGATTCCAATTTTGGTAAATATCCTGAAAGTCTCAAAGACCACTTATTTTTTGGAATTCTACCTAGCAACAATACTGTTAGGATTTGTTTCCATTAGGGCAATCATTTTCACCGATTAAATCTTAAAAAAAATTGATTCCAATTTTGGTAAATTTCCTGAAAGTGTCAAAGACCACTTATTTTTTTAATTCTACCTAGCAACGATACTGTTAGGATTTGTTTCCATTAGGGCAATCATTCTCACCAATTGA
>MJUU01006399.1:16113-49098 GCA_002080025.1 Modiolus philippinarum
AAAAAATAATCAGACAGAAAGAAAGAGTGAAAAAACAAACAATAAATAAATAAATAAATAATTCAAACTACCAAGACACGAAGTATCATTGTGTTGATGATAAGTCACGTGACAAAAAAATAGTCACATGTATGCAAATACATATAAACAATAAACAGCAGACCATTTTAAGATTGTAATCAATAAGTCAATTCAGAGGATAACCAGAAAAAGTGAAGTCCGTGGTTTACTTAGTTTTTTTTTTATTTTTGTTTTTTTTTTATCAGTTATTTAGGAGCGTTCTAGTTGGTCAACATCATGGTAGTCTTTGACGATTCTTTTCGGGCTATCTACTGTTTGTTTCACGAAGATTCTACCATCTATTGTCCAGTATGTCTGGATTTTGCCTCTAGATTTGAGCTCAGCTAGTTTTTTAGTGATTCCTGTGCGAAACTGTGTTAGGTTTTCGGTGATAAATATTTGGTCACCTTTCAGATGTTTCTTATTTGAAAACACTAATTGCCTGGTTCTGTATAACAGGAATCTAACTATTACCTGCGATTTTCCATATCTTGCTTTTCCAATCACATGGGATCGATCTATATCATTTAGAGTAAGCTGAAGGCCCAGTTTATTGTTGCATATATCAAGCACAAGGTCATCAGTATTAACAGGATGTTTAATTCTTCCACGTTCGTCTACTGGTACTGGGATGTTGTGGAAGCAAAGACTAGTGCGACGGGAGTATTGTTCCTGGTTTTCTAGCCTTGTTTCTAATTGCTCAATTTTTTCAAATAAAAGTTCAATTTCTGTATCATTTTCTTTCATGGCCATTTGTTGATCTTTGATAGATTGATTTAGCTTTTCTATTGTTAAAAACTGCTTACACAGTTTTTGCTTTTGGTCCTCAACAATTGTATTTAGATTGTCGATTTTATCTGTCAAGGGTTTTATGCATGTATCAACTCTGGTCTGTACTTGTTCACTAATGACTGAGGAAAGCTTATCCACTAATACGGGAATAATAGTGTCCAAGAATTCTGGGCTTGAGAGTGCCTCTGTTAAAGTGACGGTTAAATTTTTATGAAACGATGAACCCTTTTTGGATCTGAGATCACTTAGGTCTCCAAGACTTTGAGTCAGAGAGCTCTTACGACGTGTTTGACGAGCCTGCTGTTTAACTGTACCGGGTAGGGTTTCAGGACTTTCTGGTTTTGATCGCTTATTCGATTTTGATGTAGCTGATGTAGCTGCTATGGGATTAGTTGTAGGGTTAGGTTGAGAACATGTAAATAAAGGGTCTTCCGACTGGTTCATGGAGGTCGCCATCTTGGTCGGTTGTTTACAAATTGAAAAGTGCTCAAAATAATACTTTACATAATGTTTTTTGTAGATTTTCCTTAGTTTTGTAATACAAATCACTCATATTGTTGATTTATTGTTACGTTTGTAGAAATCGAGTTATCCAGAGAAATATCCCATTTTTATCGGAGCTCAATTAAACACCTCTGACCATGTTAGCGCATGTCCTGTCCTATTTGGCACAGAGAAAGGAAATATGAACCTGTATCCCATGTGAAGAATTCAAAATAACACTGTATTAAATGCTGAATCAGACATTAAAACGATTTTTTAAAAAAATCCATTTTTCCAGTTATATTTTTTCTTTTAATATTAACATCTTTCTAATTTCTTTTTCAGTTTTGATGAATACAACTTCTGCTCGAAAATTGACCTAATATTTTTCCAACCCAGTAGCCAGTAGTTCGGTGCTGGCCCGAAAACCGATTTCATTTCAAAATTTGCAATATATTAATTTAAGAAAATTATGTCAAAACGAAGGAGTATCTCCCTCCTGCATAACTCTGTCCTTAGGCGATTTTGGCTATTTTATTCAGATTCTTTTTGTAATTTGTTTTTGTAATCAGGTTTTACAGATATTTCAGCTGACGGATTTCCAAATCTTGTGATTTCATCTGCACTGAAGAGACATAAGTTGCAGAATATGCAGAACTTCGGTACTAAGACCATAAACTCAAAGATGTTTAAATATTGATTGAAAAGAACCGATATTATCTCAATGGAAAATCAGAATAATCTGAAGCTAGAGCTTTGCATTAAGAGATACTCCTTAGATTTCAACGAAATTTACAGATATTTAGTTATTGCAAGTTTCCAAATAAAATCGGCTTTTTGGTCTTCACCGAAAAACTGAAAACTTGGTTGTTGAATACCCTCGTAGACTAATATTCCACCAGCAGAGGCATCGACCGAGTGTCAACAAATAACTAAATACCGAACTGTCTGTAAATTTAGTTTCTGCATATGGCCATTCCCACATCTTAAGTCTCTTCAGTGCAGATAAAATAAAATCATTTTGAATATCAGAAACTGATAGATGTTCAAAAACTGATAGAGAACATACCAATAGGATCTAAATGGAAAGCAAAATTCAGCTGAGGATAAAGCTTTGCATGAGGGAGATACTCCTAAATTTTCTACAAAGTTTACGAAAATTTGGATATTGCAAGTTTCAAAAAAAAAAAAAAAAAAAAAAAAAAAAAAAATAAAAAAATAAATAAAAATAAAAATCGACTTTCGGGTCTGCACCGAAATACCGACAACTGGGTTGGTGAATAACCTCGCGGATTAATAGTGCACCACCAAAGGCATCGACCCAGTCCTTGCAAATAACTAAATACCGAACTGTCAGTAAATTTAGTTTCTTCATATAGTTGTTTCGACAACTTATGTTTCTTCAGTGCAGATAAAATAAAATCCCTTGGAAGACCCTATGCAAAACAAAGATATGCAAAACTTTGTTCTAAGCTCAAGTAGTTTTTCCTTTTGGATCATATTGGTTATATGTTCTGTATCATTTAGGTTTTTTTTCTTTCTTTTTTTGTTTGCTTTTTTGTTTTTTGTTTTTTTTTGTTTTTTTTTTGTTTTTTGTTTTGTTTGTTTGCTTGTTTGTTTTGTTTTTTCTGTTTTTGTTTTTGTTTTTTTGAGGTAGTGCCAGGTAGCAACTCAATTCTTATTGACATTGAAATGTCGTAGACAGTAAAAAGAAATGTTCGTCCTAGAATGAAGGGTTAAAATGAATCTTTAACCACAGTTTTGACCGAACTTTAAATTTTTCAGCAAGGCATTGATATTTTTTAATGACCGATTTGGTGTTCGTGCGAGACATAATTGTTTAAAGCGTTGATTAATAAGGCAGTCATGTGGATAACAATACCTAATGAGAAGGATACATTTAGGAAGTTGATTCCGCTCAAACATGTGCCAGGGCCTTTTTGAACTCAGCATGAGGTAGGAGTGTTTTCTCTTTTTTGAATGCCTAATAGTGACTTCAAGATGGAGAACAACTATCAAAACATTGTTCCTTACGTAATCCTACCATGTAGTTATAAGGATTTTGTCCCATCTACATTTACTCTATATCCCTTAATTTGGTCATTCATAATAGATGCCAGTCCTTGCGTAACTAAAAATCTGTGAAGCATATACAAAAAAAATAGGAATATTGCTAGAAAACAAGAGGCTCCCAAGAGCCTGTATCGCTCACCTGGACCATGGCCGACATAGATAAAAGGCATTTCCAATAGTATAAAAAAAACATAAAATTTAGCAGAATACTTTTTTTCCTTAAATTACAGTATTCTTGTTTGGTTTCCATGGCAACTGAAAGATCCACCATCCATTACAACCCATAACAGAACACCATTCAAAAAAAATTTGGGCAGGGGTTCACCTTATAATCAAGGTAATACATATTGCTGAAATTAAAACATTCAGACCACAATTCAAATAAAAATCCAAAAATTTGGGCAAAGGGTTCCCCTTAAAATCAATAAGGACAATGTAAAACTATGTTCCAGATGGTGGCCATCTTGGATGAAGTACGGACCTGCTAAATATATTTTTTGGATGGGACCACCTAAGCACCATTGTGGGACCATTGTGGCTTAGTTTGGTTCAAATTGGACTAGTAAGTTCTGAGGAGAGGACCTTTGAATGTATATTCCATGGGGTCCAATGTTAAAACTATTATTCCCGCTGGCGGCCATCTTGGATGTAAGGCGGACCTGAAAAACACCTTTTATGTAAGGGACCACCAAAGGACTACTGTGGCCAAGTTTGGTGCCAATTGGCTAAATAGTTTCAGAGAAGTAGATCTTTGAATGTGTTTTCCCATACAGTCCAATTTTAAAACTATGTTTCCCGCTGGCGGCCATCTTGGATATCGCACCGACCTAAAAAACACCATTTTTGTAAGGGACTATCAAAGGACTATTGTGGCCAAATTTGGTGCCAATCGGCTCAGTAGTTTCAGAGAAGAAGATCTTTGAATGTGTTTTCCCATAGGGTCCAGTGTTAAAACTATGTTTCCTGCTGGCGGCCATCTTGGATATTGCGCAGACCTGAAAAACACCTTTTTTGTAAGGGACCATCAAAGGTCTATTGAGGCCAAGTTTGGTGCCAATTGGCTCAGTAGTTTCTGAGAAGGAGATCTTTGAATGTGTTTTCCCATAGCGTCCAATGTTAAAACTATGTTTCCCGCTGGCGGCCATCTTGGATATAAGGCGGACCTGAAAAACACCTTTTTTGTAAGGGACCACCAAAGGACTACTGTGGCCAAGTTTGGTGCCAATTGGCTTAATAGTTTCAGAGAAGAAGATCTTTGAATTTGTTTTCCCATAAAGTCCAATGTTAAAACTATGTTTCCCGCTGTCGACCATTTTGGATATAGCGTGGACCTGAAAAACACTTTTTTATAAGGGACCACCAAAGGACTATTGTGGCTAAGTTTGGTGCCAATTGTCTCAGTAGTTTCAGAGAAGAAGATCTTTGAATGTGTTTTACCATAGGGTCCAATGTTAAAACTTTGTTTCCCGCTGGCGACCATCTTGGATATCGCACAGACCTAAAAAACATCATTTTTGTAAGAGATCACCAAAGGACTATTGTGGCCAAGTTTGGTGCCAATTGGCTCAGTAGTTTCTGAGAAGAAGATCTTTGAATGTGTTATCCCATAGGGTCCAATGTTAAAATTATGTTTCCTGTTGGCGGCCATCTTGGATATCGCACCGACCTGAAAAACACCTTTTTTGTAAGGGACCATCAAAGGTCTATTGAGGCCAAGTTTTGTGTCAATCGGCTCATTAAGTTCAAAGAAGAAGATCTTTGAATGTGATTTCCCATAGGGTCCAATGTTAAAACTATGTTTCCTGTTGGCGGCCATCTTGGATATCGCACCGACCTGAAAAACACCTTTTTTGTAAGGGACCATCAAAGGTCTATTGAGGCCAAGTTTTGTGTCAATCGGCTCATTAAGTTCAAAAAAGAAGATCTTTGAATTTGTTTTCCCATAAAGTCCAATGTTAAAACTATGTTTCCCGCTGTCGACCATTTTGGATATAGCGTGGACCTGAAAAACACTTTTTTATAAGGGACCACAAAGGACTATTCTGGCCAAGTTTGGTGCCAATTGCCTCAGTAGTTTCAGAGAAGACGATCTTTGAATGTGTTTTACCATAGGGTCCAATGTTAAAACTATGTTTCCCGCTGGCGACCATCTTGGATATCGCACGCACCTGAAAAACACCTTTTTTGTAGGGGACCACCCAAGGACTATTGTGGCCAAGTTTAGTTCCAATTGGCACAGTAGTTTCAGAGGAGAAGATCTTTGAATGAAAAGTTTACGACTGACGGACGGACGGACGGACGGACGACGGACGGACGGACGACGGACGCAAAAAGATGGCAAAAGCTCACCCTGGCATTAGCCAGGTGAGCTAAAAAGAGGGGAAACGGGGAATGTGTCAAAGAGACAACGACCCAAAGGGAGTAATAACGACTCAAAGCCACCATAAGATCTTCAATGAACGGTGAAGAAACCCCACACCCAACGCCAGGTCAGAGTTGGCCCCTAAATAAAAAGTAATCAAATTCAGCGAAATAAACATCATCTAGACTCCCATAGACATAAAGTGAACTAACTAGCAATGACACCCAAAGGCTTAATAAATTTTTTTGACTCAGGACAGGTGCAAACCATTTTAGGAAAATTGATAATTTTGAAATTAAAGTCATCCCTTTTGTCGTCTAGTTTTGTGCTCAGGTGACTATTTTTCTCAAATTCAAGATGTAAGTCAAAAAATGTGATTCAAGAAGTGTTTGTTGTTTTTTTCTATCTCTAATTCTAGAGGATATATTGCTGGGATCCATTAAGAACATCATCCTGTGTAATAATAAGACAGATTTAAGGATCTACTTTACTTTTTTGATGAGATTGAAGAGTTTTTACGATTTTCATTCTAAGTGAAAAGAGAAAAAGTATTTTTAATTAGAAAACTAGAGATTTTCAATTTTCACTTCTTTTCACTTCAATTCTACAGATGTCGATATTAAAGTTTATTTCCATTGCACCAGGTATATCTGTATATCTAAGGGTTGGCAAGACTTCCGGTTTTCACACAGGTAGCACAACTACGATTCGATATCGGTAATTAAGTCTGTCAGATTTTATCCACTAAGAGACTAGTTCCCCTACAGGGTCATCGGTGATAGCCAGAATTCGCGGTCATATGTAACGCGTAAATGCTATATCTATTTAAAGTATAGATCACGGCAAATATATACTAGCAAAAAAAAAAAAAAAAAAGAAAAAAGACTTTTTCCCTTTTTTTTCATAATAGAATTATTTCGTTTTTATATCCAATACAAGTAGGGAAGAAATATTGGCAATTTTTTGTAAAAAAATAAACTTTTAAAAATTTGGGATTGTGACGTCACTAGACGCCAATAAATCTTAATTTCTGTTTTTCAAGAAATGAATTTTTTTCTTCAAATTTTGATTATGAATAATATTGATCTTACATGTGTGGCAGACAAAATTTGCTTCAAAAAAAAAATTCATAATGCTTAAAATTCGTTTTTTGAAATGTTTGAAAAAAATCCTTTTTTGCCAAAAAATTTTATCAGCGCATAAACTAAGGCAATTTGTCACCAGATAGTTTAACCCATACAAAGACATTTGCAAACTAAGGAGTATCTCCCTCATGCAAAGCTCTGTCCTCAGCTGATTTTGGCTTTAAAATTAGATCATATTGGGTATTTCATCTCTCTCAATGTTTTTAACATATTTGATTTTATGGTCTTCCAAAAGTTTTGACTTTATCTGCACTGTAGAGACATAAGTTGTCGAAATGCACATATGCGGAAAATAAATTCACAGTAACTTCGGTATCTAGTTATTTGCATACATTTTTGTGTCTTTCTTTTCATTAATGTTTCGAAAATTTTGTAAATCTTCAAATTTAACATAAATTCTTTCGTCTTTATATCTATAGGATACATACAGTAAATCTGTTTTTCTCCTCCTCCTCATTTTCGATTTGAGCATGCAAACCAATCTCAAAAAATGCTTTTCCATGCAATTTTTTGCGTATACAGATTTTACAGATTTGACATGAGCTTATTCATGAGCTCCTTACTATAACTAATAACGAATACCGAAGTTACTGTTATTTGACGACATCTTTTAGGATTCGTTTTTGTTTGCAGATTACTAGTACCTGTCATGCACCTTATTTTGCAATGTATAATAACTTTTTTTGGGATACTGGTCCTGTTTTTGTAATCATATGAAAAAGAAAGGAAATGGGGTAAATGTCAAGGAGACAACATCCCATATCCAGGTTAAAACGACAAAAAACAAAACATCTAGGGGTCACCATATGGTCTTCAACACAGTGAGGAACCTCACACCATACAGAAAGCCCTAAATGGCCCCGAAAAAGGTAAAAAAGTGAATAAATCAATGGAAACAAACCACATCCAATAACCCAAATATCAAGAAACTAAAATTTTATAAGAAGACAAGGACAAGCCAATGACCAACATATTCCTGACTTGAGACAGGCGCAAAAATTGCGGTGGGGTTAAACTCGTTTTCTTTGATCCAAACCCTCCCCCTATGTGTGGTGAATGGCTAAAAATAAATAAACAAAAAATCAAACTAGAAAAAAGTCCAACTTATCAAGACGAGTACCCTTACAATGAAGTACATAAAACATGAAGACAATACACACAGGTACTGTCCGGACAAATGCTCGCAGTTACTGACAGCTAGCTAAGGACATAATTTCCGTTGACTATGATATCAAGCCTTCTTACATAGGAAATTTCAATTGAAATACTTCTAAACAGATTTGGTATAACAACATCATCAATTATGAAAAAAGAACATGATATTGTGCAAAGCCAAATACTGCAAATATGAAACATTGTTTAAATTTAGTTATGGTGTAAAGCATTTAGGAGATGATCAATATTTTTGCCAACAAAAACCAGAAGTAAAGATTTAACAACAATGCTGTATTTATATCCTTTATGAATAACTTCAACGGATTAATAAGTTTGGAAGGACAATTTTTGAATTTATGCGCTTTGTAAATGATATTTCCATAGAAGTTTGGATGCGAAATGCCCTGATGTATAAGAGCCCTGCATGTAGAACCAAATTTTCTTAATAAGTCAATGTATCTATAATAAAATTTAGAGAATGTTTTTTTCAATTTATGATATCTAAACCCTTGATGCAGAAGTTTTTCGGTGAGACAAAGATTTCGGTATATATTATTATTATGATATTTTAAAACTGGGTATCACTTCTTTTGTTATTAGTATATTAATTCAACAACTGAGAGTAATAAAAGGAAAAGCCCAGAACCGGGGGTTGGAGTTCCTGCACAAAATAAAGCATGTAAAAAAGCGTAGGTGTAAGGCATTCTCTTAAATTGTTGAAGACCTCGTTGTGAGTTCAAGATGAAGAACAATAATAAAAGCATTATTCCTTTGCTTGGTACTACGATTTATTTGTAGAGACTTTGTCTCATGTGCATTGACTCCATAACCTTTAATTGTTTATCTAAAGGTATGAAAATGAGTTTAATCCACTGATACATTTATTTTAAAACAACCAAGTAGAATTAGGGGACTCTATAAAAATGAACACCATTAATACATGTAAATGCAACTATAATGTTGCACTAATGTTCTATGCATTAGTATGCTTTTAGTGCGTAATAAAGAAGCATGCTTATACGATTAGGCCTCATAAAGAGATTTAATATTTTCATCACAACTATTATTTTATCAAGAGTTTGTTCTCGTCATAAATTGTTGGGCAAGTCATGGCATTGCATTTAAAGATCTACTATCAGTTAAACATTTCTCATATAGAGAGATTTTTGTCATATGAATAAATATCTAATAAAGTGCTCGGCCAGGCAAGCTTAGCTTTTTATAAAGCTAACACTTGTGTATAATGTTAAGACAGGCGACTTCACCCCCCAAAAATTGTGTTTTGCATCCTATGCAAATCATGGTCTCATGTAACCGTTTAGCTTAGTTTTCTTCTCGTGTGTTTTGTTTAAACTTTCACATCTGATGTGCCAAGACTTACTGAGGAGTGTGAAATCAAAGATATATGTGCACATACCTCTTTGATTCCAGGTAACAGATACTTTTAAATGCAAAGATAAATTTGTCTTTCTGACATTATATATGTACCATTCATTATCACTAAAACTTTTGTTAAAGTTGACGAATTAGCCAAAACAATCGGCAAAAATTTGCAAAAAACGGTTCCAATAAACAAAACACTCTCACTGTATACGTTATGAGCGAGCAAAACACTATAAGAGGCTAAAAACATTAGAAAGGGCATGATCAAGGATGACTTATCAATGGCAATTGCACCAAGAATAACATGCATTTCACACTGATTATTTAAACCTCCAAAACTGTATGTCATTTGACCAAACAAACAACTAATTACCTATACGGAAGAACAGTGTGACTTTACTAGCTTATATTACCTCACTAATTGGCGTCCAGCGTTGCCCTTACCGGCGTCGTTGTTAATTTTACTTAAATATCTTCTCCTCTGAAACCGCTTTTCCAATACTACGCAAACTTAGCCCGAATCCTTTTTCGGGATATGTACTTTCAGGACATAAAGAAATTTACTGTTTTATGCAACTTCGGTATTTTTTGTATTTTGAACCAGAGTTTCCCAAGGGTATTCACAAGCCAAATAGTCAGACTTGTCTGACATGAAATTTTACCTTACGTGTTATAGAAATTTACTGTTTTTATCAAAATTCTAACCACTTAAAAATACTGAGGCTTCATTCCGTGTATTGTTCCCGGAAGATATCATTGCTACTGGATTTGACTTCATATTTCGATATTTTTGGAAATGAGTACTATTTTCGTACTACTTTTGGATTATGGCTTTCCATATTATTTAATTTTAATGCTGCTGAAGACAGGTTACTCCTTGAAACACGTCTACAGCATAAAGATATTTACTGTTTTTATGCAACTTCGGTTTTTTTGTATTTCAAGATTGTTTAACTAAACACCAATGCTAATGTTACTTAAGATATAACATAGAGTAAATTGCTGAATTTCAAATAAATAAAAACTACTTAAGATATAACATAGAGTAAATTGCTGAATTTCAAATAAATAAAAACTCGTCACAGCTTTAACAAAATCTGATTCGGTAAAATGACCAGTCTGATGAAATCTGCCTACCCTGCAATTTAAACATAAATTCGAGTTATTGTCTTTATTACGTTAAATTTTCGTTTTTATAATATATTTAAACAAAGATATCTTCAACTATCACACATGGATACTTAATAATTTGGAAGATCTATCGGGAAATCTTCCATCTTAAATCCTGTTAATTTTCTCAAAAACATTCTCTTAAAACATTTAATTTTTTCATACTTTATACCAAGCTTCCTCACGATAAACTAAATGATTAAAAACCAAAGTTGCAGTGAATTTAGATTCTGTATATACACCTTTCGACTACTTATGTGTTTCAGCTTCAGTGCAGATCAAAACAAACTTTTTGAAAACCCGTAAAATGTCTGCAAAGCTGAAAGAAAACAAATTACCCAAAGGATCTAAAAAGGAAAGCCAAAATCAATTTGCAAGAGGCAGATACTACTTAGGTTTTAACAAAATCTTCTTAAATTTAGATATTTCAAGATCTTAAATAAAAATCGGTTTTCAGGCCAGCACCGAAGTACTTGCTACTGGGTTGGTGAATACCCTCGAGGATTCGAAGACCACCAGCAGTGGTATCGGCTTAGTGGTAATATATGACAAAATACCGATGTTACAGTGAATATTAAAATATCGAATCAAATGTGCCAGTAGTATATGGGTACAGTTCGGTTAGTATTTGTAGTGGTGGTGCTGTGGTGGTGCCGGAAGTGACGTAGACCGGAAGTGACGTAGACCGGAAATGACGTTACGGAAGTCACGTGACCGGAAGCGGAAGTCACGTGACCAGAACACGAAGTGTTTAGTTGCGCATGCGCAACCGGAAGTAGCCCTATTTGAGGCCCTAGTCGGCAATATTGACCGGAACTGGTAAGTTGAAAGAGTGCAAGACCCCGTAGGGTCTTGTATGACCTAACTACAGTGTACATGCGCGACCGGAAGTGGGCGTAGCCCCAGTTGTAAACCGGAATAGGGTGTATATCTACTGTAAGTAGCCATGTTGATAGGTAATGACGTGTTGGAACGACACGTGACCCTGCAGGGGTGTTAAATATCTTTATTACATAACGCATGCGCGACCGAAAATGGGCGTAGCCCCATGTGTGCATACCGGAAGTCGGGTATGTTCCGAAGTCGGAACGACTCGGGCGTGGTCTTTCGGATGTTTTAATTGTGTTTTACCTCTTTTCATAATATTATACCTCTTTTTTAATGGTATTCTTGGTATTTTCCTCCCTTTTCATCCAATGTTTAGTCATTTCTCCCTTGTCTCACCCTTTTTATTGTTGTTATACCTTTTCAACCCTTTTTCAATGTTGTTCTCTGTAATTTCGTCCTTTTTCATCCAATTTCTAGACTAATATCCAGGCGTTGTCAGTCAGCAATTGTCATTATATTTCTGTAGGTGTCTTTTATCACGTCCGCGTTCGTCATGGGACATAACTCTTTCTTGTAATTGTCCCGCATTTGTTTTATTTGTGGGTGTCTTCTATCACGGCCGCGTTCGTCAAAGGGACATAACTCTTGCTACTTATTTCCCGCGCTTTTTTATCTGTTGTAATAGCATTTCACCTTTTTCTCAGTATTGTTCTTTGTAATTTCTCCCTTTTCATCCAATGTTTAGACTAAAGTCCTGTTGTGTAACCTTTTGTATGTGTTATTTTATTATTTTCCACTTTATTTCATAATTATCTTTCCTTTTCAACCAATCCTTAGAGGTATTTCCCTTTTATCCCGCCAAATTCCTAGAGTGTTGTCTGCTATTGCCATTTTGTTTCCTATCATATTGCATAATTATCTCCCTTTTTCATTCAATTCTTAAAGTGATCTCTTATTTCCCGTCCAATTTCTAAAGTGTCGTCTGCTATTGTCATTTTTTTTCCTATTTTATTTCATAATTATTTTCCCTTTTCATTCAATTCTTAGAGTTATTTCCCCATACCTGCCTAATACCTATAATGTTGCCTGATATTTTTAGATTTCCCGCCATTTGTCATCCAATCCTTTGAGGTATTTCCCCTTTGTCGCCATAATTCTATAGTGTCGTCTGCTATTTTTAGCTTTCCCGCCAGTTTTCATCTAATTCGTAAAATTTTCCCCTTTTTCCACATTATTTCATAATTATTTTCCCTTTTCATTCAATTCTTAGAGTTATTCCCCCATACCTGCCTAATACCCATAATGTCGCCTGATATTTTTAGATTTCCCGCCATTTGTCATCCAATCCTTAGAGGTATTTCCCCTTTGTCGCCATAATTCTATAGTGTCGTCTGCTATTTTTAGCTTTCCCGCCAGTTTTCATCTAACTCGTAAATTTTTCCCCTTTTTCCACATTATTTCATAACCAATTTCCTTTATCTAACAACTAACCCTAACCTAAGTTGCTATGACAACTCTGTATTCATTTATTTTTATATTTGAATGTTATTCTGTTATTTATTTCTAACTATTACATTTATTTTTCTTTTTTTTTCTATTTTGAATGTCATACTATTTCTTTTTTTCAATAAAATCTCGGTTACCTTACCCTAACTTTACTAAGTTTCCCCCTTACCCTGACTTCAAACCCTTAATGATAACCTTAGACCCTATCACTTACATTACACCATAACTCTTACCTTAACCTTACAGAAACCTAACCCTATTACAAATATCTAAACCCTAACCTTTAAGTTATTAACACTGACACCAACACTTAGCCCTTAACCTAGACATACACACTATCATAATAATCTAGCCGTAACCTAATACTAACACAACGTCGAATCCTTAACTATTCTTAAGCTCTGTAACAACCTCTAACTTAACCCTTTTACTAACTCTTTAACCCTAACCCTTTTACTAACTCTTAACCCTAATCTTTAAGCTAATCACCCATTTACTAACAGTGAGCCCTTAACTTAACCATAATCTAATAATTACACAACTTCTAATCCTAAACTTGACCCTAACCTCATTTCAACCGTAACATAACCCTTACTAACCCTTCCTTACTCTAATCCAGAACCTAATACTTACTTAAATCGAACCCCTAGTCCTAGCCAAACCAATTTCTACCAATATACACTCTAATTCTAAACCCTAACCTAATAATAACACAATATATTCCTAAATTGTAAACCAATGTTAAGCCTAGCCTTACCCTAACCCTATGTCAAGCTTAACATAACCTTAACACAACCTTTTTCTAAGTAGTAAGCCAATTTTGAGCCTATTCTTTTAATCTTAACATAACCCTAACACTAACTCTTACTTATTCTTACTAACCCTTGCTTACTCTAATTCTCAACATAACACTAACGTAACTTTAACCCTAAGTCCTAACCGTTACCTTATACTAGCACTAAACCAACCTTAACCCTAACATAACCCTTAAAACAATTTAATCTTAAGCTTTCCCTATCACTAACATTTAACATTACCTTAATCACCTTTACCTGGAATTTGAGCTCTAAGCCCTTATCCTAACCCAACAATAATTCCGAACCACCCTTTTTTTACTTACCCTAATCATAATACATAACGATATCTAACATTACTAACCAATACTTAAGCTGTCCCTAAACCCTAACCTAAGTATTAACAATAATTTTATACTAACACAACCTCACCTCTAACCCTTGAACTATTCCTAAGCCATAACCATAACCTTAACCCTAACCTCATTTCAACATTAACTCTACCCTCACTAACCCTTACTTACTCTAAATCTTAACCGTACACTAATTAAACTTTAACCCTAATACTAGCACAATCTCAAACACTTATATATATCTAAGCCCTAAACAAATTTTGCCCCTCACTTAACCTTGATCCTAGCCCTTATTCCGACCCCTACCTCTATTTTACTAACCCAATTCATAGACATAACCCTGAATCTTAAATCCAACCGTAATGATGCATGATATTTTAAACATAACGTTATGATGTATAATTCTTACAGGAACGATCCTAAACCTAAAACCCTTATAAAGAATGTTACACCTGCCTAACCTTAACCAAAATGATGAATATCATCCAATTATTAAGCCTAAAGATATATGTGATTCTAATCCAAGTGATCTAGGTCATACTTAGCCATTAAACTGATTGTGTAACCAAAGCCCTTAATTTTATAACGAATCAATCTCAACTAAGCCAAACCCAACTCTAACCTTAAGCCAAGCCTTCTCAACTTTCCCTAACTTTTACATTAATTCAACCAACTCCTCAACCAACCATACATAAACCCAACTTTAACAATACCAATATACTAACGCTACAACTTCAACCCTACCCTTAAAACCCTAAATTATACTGATAATATAATTCCAAACATAACCTAATTGATATGAATTATCCTAAACATACCCCAAATAGTGTATTTCATCTTACACAAAAGAATGTATGTATTCCTAAGCCTTACATTAACCATAGCCTCAACCCTAAGTCCTACACTTTGGTACTCTAACCATAATCCTAAGCTATGACCTTAACGAACCCTAACTTTAATGTAATCTTCAACAATACCTCTTTCATGTATATAACCCAACCCTAGCACAACTGATATATTTAATGGATTGATTATGTGTCACTGCAATTCTAAACTGAAATGAAATATGTAAACCTTCACCCAAATAAAAACCCTTACCTAAATGATGTATACTAAACCCAGTGATAAAATGACCCAAATGATCTATACGATGCTAACGTTATAACTTATATTGATTAGCTAACCTTTAGCTTTCAAAATTTTTTCTAAAATTATCATTATATTGCTGCTGCTGCTGCTGCTTCTCGTCATTACTTGGGTCTGTCTGCTGCTGCTGCTGCTGCTGCTGCTGGTGGTGGTGGTGATTTAAAGGTATCTTGGTGGTGGTGGGGTAATAGTCTGTGGTGATGGTGGTGGTGGTGGTGGTGGGATAATAGTCTGTGGTGGTGGTGGTGGTGGTGGGATAATGGTCTGTGGTGGTGTTGGTGGTGATGGACTTTTCTGGTGGTGGTGGTTATGGTGGTGGTGGTGGTGAGATACTAGTCTATGGTGTTGGTGGTGGTGGTTTAAAGGTATCTGGGTGGTGGTGGTGGCGGGATAATAGTCTGTGGTAGTCGGTGGTTTATCACTTTATTCTTATGGGGAATAATAATAACAAACCCTGACAATACGTTTTCATTTTTAATTTCATTTAAACAAAAAACAGTAACATTCTAATTTTCTGTCTTTACATTAATGTCAATTGATCTTCAGTGCTGGTTCTTCCGTCACTTAAATGTCTGTCTTCATATCCACTTAATTGGGTTCTGTAGCTACCTTCATCCGTTTCAGTTCTGGTTCTTTGTCTTCAAACACAGCTATAATCTTTCCAAGTCTCTGCTTTCCATCTTGGTGGTACCACCACCACCAGCAGACAGACCCAAGTAATGACGAGAAGCAGCAGCAGCAGCAATATAATGATAATTTTAGAAAAAATTTGAAAGCTAAAGGTTAACTAATCAATATAAGTTATATCGTTAGCATCGTATAGATCATTTGGGTCATTTTATCACTGGGTTTAGTATACATCATTAAGGTGAGGGTTTTTATTTGGGTGAAGGTTTACATATTTCATTTCAGTTTAGAATTGCAGTGACACATACATCAGTCCATTAAATATATCAGTTGGGCTAGGGTTGGGTTATATACATGAAAGAGGTATTGTTGAAGATTACATTAAAGTTAGGGTTCGTTAAGGTCATAGCTTAGGATTATGGTTAGAGTACCAAAGTGTAGGACTTAGGGTTGAGGCTATGGTTAATGTAAGGCTTAGGAATGCATACATTCTTTTGTGTAAGATGAAAAACACTATTTTGTGTATGGTTAGAATAATTCATATCAATTAGGTTATGTTTGGAATTATATTATCAGTATAATTTAGGGTATTAAGGGTAGGGTTGAAGTTGTAGCGTTAGTATATTGGTATTGTTAAAGTTGGGTTTATGTATGGTTGGTTGAGGAGTTGGTTGAATTAATGTAAAAGTTTGGGAAAGGTGAGAAGGCTTGGCTTAAGGTTAGAGTTGGGTTTGGCTTAGTTGAGATTGATTCGTTATAAAATTAAGGGCTTTGGTTACACAATCAGTTTAATGGCTAAGTATGACTTAGATCACTTGGATTAGAATCACATATATCTTTAGGCTTAATGATTGGATTATATTCATCATTTTGGTTAAGGTTAGGCAGAGGTAACATTCTTTATAAGGGTTTTAGGTTTAGGATCGTTCCTGTAAGAATTATACATCATAACGTTATGTTTAAAATATCATGCATCATTACGGTTGGATTTAAGATTCAGGGTTATGTCTATGAATTGGGTTAGTAAAATAGAGGTCGGGGTCGGAATAAGGGCTAGGATCAAGGTTAAGTAAGGGGCAAAAGTTGTTTAGGGCTAAGATATATATAAGTGTTGGAGATTGTGCTAGTATTAGGGTTAAAGTTTAATTAGTGTTAGGTTAAGATTTAGAGTAGGTAAGGGTTAGTGAGGGTAGAGTTAATGTTGAAATGAGGTTAGGGTTAAGGTTATGGTTACAGCTTAGGAATAGTTCAAGGGTTAGAAGTGAGATTGTGTTAGTATAAAATTATTGTTAATACATAGATTAGGGTTTAGGGATAGCTTAAGTATTGGTTAGTAATGTTAGATATCGTTATGTATTATGATTAGGGTTAGTAAAAAAAGGACGGTTCGGATTTATTGTTGGGTTAGGATAAGGGCTTAGAGCTCAAATTCCAGGTAAAGGTGATTAAGGTGAGGTTAAATGTTATTGATAGGGAAAGCTTAAGATTAAATTGTGGTAACGGTTATTTTAGGGTTAAGGTTGGTTTAGAGGTAGTGCTAGTGCTTAGTGCTAGTGCTAGTATAAGGTAACGGTTAGGACTTAGGGTTAAAATTACGTTAGTGTTATGTTGAGAATTAGAGTAAGCAAGGGTTAGTAAGAATAAGTAAGAGTTAGTGTTAAGGTTATGTTAAGATTAAAATAATAGGCTTAAAATTGGTTTACTACTTAGAAATAGGTTGTGTTAAGGTTATGTTAAGCTTGACATAGGGTTAGGGTAAGGCTAGGCTTAACATTGGTTTACAATTTAGGAATATATTGTGTTATTATTAGGTTAGGGTTTAGAATTAGAGTGTATATTGGTAGAACTTAGTTTGGCTAGGACTAGGGGTTCGATTTAAGTAAGTATTAGGTTATGGATTAGAGTAAGAAAGGGTTAGTAAGGGTTATGTTACGGTTGAAATGAGGTTAGGGTCAAGTTTAGGATTAGAGGTTGTGTAATTATTAGGTTATGGTTAAGTTAAGGGCTCACTGTTAGTAAATGGGTTATTAGCTTAAAGATTAGGGTTAAGAGTTAGTAAAAGGGTAAGGTTAAAAAGATAGTAAAAGGGTTAAGTTCGAGGTTGTTACAGAGCTTAAGAATAGTTTAGGATTCGACGTTGTGTTAGTATTAGGTTACGGCTAGATTATTATGATAGTGCTTATGTCTAGGTTAAGGGCTAAGTGTTGGTGTCAGTGTGAATAACTTAAAGGTTAGGGTTAAGATATTTGTAATAGGGTTAGGTTTCTGTAAGGTTTTTTTTTTTTAACAACAAATATTATGTCTTTATTTCAAAAATTTGCTTGTTACAGTTTACGTTATAAGTCCAAGCTGCTCATAACGCTCCCTGTTACATTCAACTATTTACCCAGGGTAATAAATAGTTATACTCATATAAATGCATACAGATATATACCACAATATAAAAAGATTATGTAGATTAATCTATAATAATCAATTATTTAAATATTTTTTCAAAAAAACGAATTAACAATGTTTATTTTCTGTTTTTAACCTTACATTAAATTCTTTGACAAATATATCAAAAACATTTACATTTTTAGTTCTGCATTCTGATATATAATATGATTTGTATATAGCAAAACTTAATATTGATAAAAAGTAATTGAACCAAAAATATGCTTCGTCAAAAATTTTATACCCCAAAATTAGATGTTTCAATGTTATCTTGAAATTTATTTTACATTTACACAAGACTTCATGTATTTTCTTCCAAAAATTATGCAGATATGAACAAGACACAAAATAGTGTTGGTAATCTTCAATATTTCCACAGAAATTACAACAATTATTATTAGCTACTTTCCATTGAAATAAGAGTTTTCTTGTCGGAATAATATATTGCAAAAGTTTCCACTTAAAAACTTTCAATTTATTGTCTTCTATAAACGAAAAAATAAATTTGTATATATTTTTATCTGTAACCAACATTTCTTTCATATTAAAGAAAGTTAACCATTTCTTAAAACCTATTGATTTCTCAAATATGCTATTAATAAAAGAATTGTAAACAAGTTTGTTAGAAGTACTTAACAAATCTTTACCTTTCCAAGACAGTTGGTTTCTTTTAAAGTTCACAACTCTTTTTTTTGATATTTCTGAACTTAATATAGCATTCCATTCAGAAGGCAAGGATGATCTTAAGATATTTATCTCAGCCATCCAGTTAGCTTTATTTATTAGTTTGTTTAATATAATATCTTGTGAAATGCAACCATTTTCATTAATTAAGTCATTTACCTAAATGAGGTCGCTTTTTATCCAATTTTCAAAAACTAATAGTTTATTCTGAAATTTAATATTTTTGTTATTCCACACAATTTGTTTTCTTATTTCTGAGAATGTAGCGGGTTTATCTGATTTAACACTATTTGATAAATTCCAACATGTCATAATTTCCTTATAAAATTCTGGGATATTTTTGAAATATTCATGTACGGTGTCATTATCACAATTTGTCATAAAAACTAGCCAATTTATACCCATAACACCAAAGTACTTATTAGGTATGACTTTCCAATTGGTCATATCCTCATTTATTAACCGTTTAACCCAAGAAACTTTTAGAGACCGAAAATAGCTCTTAAAATCAATCATTTGTAACCCAACCCGTTCATATGATCCAATCAATGTATTTCGTTTTACTTTGTTTTATTATTCCAGATAAATTTGAAACATCTACTTTCTATTTCTTTTAAATAAACATTTGGGATTGTACAAACAGATCCTATATACGTAAAAATTGGTAAGACAAGAGTTGTTATTATTAAAATTTTTCCAAGAAGAGTCAAATTTCTTTTATGCCATGAATCAAGTAATCTATTCATCTTATTTATTCTATTTTCCCAATTCATTTTTTCACACTCCTTCTTACAATATCCAAAATATACCCCTAGAGCCTTAACTGGTCCATTTGTCCAACTAATACCTGCAACTTTATCCTTACTTGTTTTTAATTTCCCTACCCACTTTCCCTCTGTTTTATTTCTATTTAGCTTTAACCCTCAAAAAGACCCAAACATTTCTATTTCGTTCATGGCAAGTTCAACATCCTGTTTTGAACTACAAAACAAAGTAGTATCATCTGCCAGCTGTGAATTTTTTATACAATGATTTTTTTATCTATTCTAATATTAATCCCTTTCACATTCTTATTGCTTCGCAATCTTAAAACCACTATTTCTACAGATAAAACAAAAAGAAGGGCAGATAAAAGATATCCTTGACGAATTCCCCTTGTATTTTTGAAAACTTCAGAAATCCAGCTATTGTTCATAACGCATGTTTGTACATTATTATATATAGTTTCGACCCAACCAATAAAAGATTCATTGAACCCAAAATATCTTAGAACAGTCAGCATAAAACTCCACTCTAGCGAGTCAAAAGCTTTAGAAAAATCAATGAACACGATTGCCCCCTCAACTTTATATAAATCTGTATAATCTATAATATCCTGGATTTGTCTAAGGTTAAAACCAATAAATCTCCCTTCTACATAGCCCGTCTGATCTTGATTTATGATTTCGGGTAGAACTTGTTTTAAGCGTTGAGCTGGTATATATGACAATAACTTTAAGTCCACATTTAAGAGTGAAATAGGGCGATAATTATCAAGCGATAAAGGGTCCCCCTTTTTAAACAGAAGTGTCAGTACACTTGTTCGTTGAGAAAATGAAAGATTTTGTTTTTGATTACCGACATTAAGAACAGTAAATATTATATTCTGAAGTTTTTTCCAAAATTACCTATAAAATTCCACTGTTAACCCATCTAACCCGGGTGATTTATTAAGTTTCATTTTAAAAATAGCTTTAGTACATTCTTCAACTGTGATATCACCGTCACAAACAAATTTGTCAATTTCTTTTATATTCGGATTACTACATGTATCAAATATATATTGACCACTAATTATTTATCGGGCTTTTTGGAAGAATACAAATCTTCATAATAACTTTTTATATTTGATAATATGTCTCCCTGGTCTGTTATAATTTCTCCACCATTCGATTTTAATTTATTAATAGATTTCTTAATTTGTCTTTGCTTTTCCAACCCCAAGAAATAAGAAATATTCTTTTCTCCAAAATCTATCCATTTCTCCCTCGATCTTATTTGAGCCCCCTTTGCTCTTTGCTCATAAATATTACTGATTTCATTTTCAAGTTCATGTATTTCTCTATCAAGAACATCTGATTCCCCCTCATCTCTTAACGTCAACCTAGTTTCTAATTCTTTTTCAAGCGCGCGTAAAGTTTCCCTCGTCTTTTTCACTTTAGACGTACAATATTCTACAGTTGCCTCCCGTACTTCTATTTTAAATAAATCCCACACTAACAATATATTTTCATGATTATTTTTAAAACATTTATCTATCAATTTCAGTGGCGGATCCAGAGTTTCTGCTAAGGGGGGGCCCGACCAATATTTTTTTCAAAAGGGGGGCCCGGAACCCATTTTTTTTAAAAACCCCTAGGAATTTTAAATATTTTCCGGACTAAGGGGGGCCCGGGCCCCTCCGCCCCACCTAAATCCGCCACTGAATTTGTTAATCAAAATCTGATAATCATTGTCATTTAAAACTGACTGATTTATTTTCCAATACCCTCTTCCCTTTTCCGATGAACTAGTTTTAAATTTTAGAAATACACTCTGATGATCAGTAGAATTAATAATTGCGGGTTTAATTTTTCAACATTCTATAAAAGGAATGAAATCATTACCAATAAAAATCATATCTATTCTGCTGGCTTGCGAACTATCTTTTCTACGCCAAGTAAATTGTTGTTTATTTTCATTAAAATATCGCCAGACATCAATTAATTTATCGTTCTTCATTAATACCTTTAAACTATTAACAGGCTGACTACTTTGTATATCCCTATGGGTACTTTTTCTATCAATAAGTTTTAAATTATCATTAAAATCACCCAATCAATGGAATTCCTATCCTATGCTCTGTAAGCATATAGTTCACTTTTTTGAAAAAAACATTTCTACTAGTTTTGCAGTTAGGCGCATACAGGCACAATAGAGTAAAAATATTATCATCTATTTCAACGTTAAGCAAAATAATTCTCCCATCATCATCCGTAAATTTATCAATAAACCTATAATTTAGTAACTTTTTAAATACAATTGAAACCCCACAACTAGACGACGAACCGTTACTACTATAAATATCAAATTCGTTTCTGTTTGCTATTTCATTTTCAATATCGACATCGAAATGCGTTTCCTGTAAAAAACAAATTGAACATTTTTGTGCTTTTATCCATTCAAATACTCTATTTCTTTTATATCTACACTTCATACCATTAACATTTAAACAACTTAAACTGATCAGATTTCGTGAAACCATAATTGATTTTAAGTTATATAATAATAATTGACAACATTCACATACATGTAAACAAAACGTAAAATAACACAAACATTAACAACACCGATACAATTACACAATACCTTCATAACAAAAACCATACCTGAGTACACTGTTTTTGACCTCATAACACCGACTGACCTTACCTTGGGTGGCCGTTTAAAAATATACTGAACACGTGTATTCTGTTTTTCATGTGAAATTTCTAACATTGAGGACAATAATACTACAAGAAATGAGTCAAAATTATGCAAACAATGGATTTTTATCGTTTCATTAACAAGAACGGAAACGGTGAAAATTGCGATACGTGCTATGGTGATTTTTATTATAAAAACATTCCTACAGGAATAAAAGTCTCCTTTTCTTGGATGAACCTCTCGTAATTTGTGCGCCAACCGCATACAAATATTGTTGGATGTTGACCATATTAACTGAGTTGGATTATACATATACAGTGAGTATTTTTTTTCAATTTCCTACATAAATAGAAATCTACTTGTGACAGAAAAAGCCATTGTAAACTGACAGTGATTGAAAGCAAGTTCAAAAAGACATCATGTTGTTGAAATTTTCGTGTGTTGGACTTGCGAAAAAACAAAAATACACTGATACTGAAATAATGTCTGAAAATAATGTTGCTTGATAACAACTTTATACAAAAAGGTGTTTCTTTCATAAACAGGTATACAAATTGTGTCACTAAAATATAAAACCGGGTCAATATGATCACTGATGCATTGTATACACGTACTAAAAATATCGGTACTATTAATAGAACAGGTAAAACCCAATATAATGTAAATATGTTCAATAGGTTAACATATATCAATTTGTTAACTGAAGCTAATTTCAAATTTATGTCTCTTATGTATAGATATGTAATGTTTGCTTTTTTATTTACATGGTATTTTATACATTCCATTCCAATAATATACATTGAAATAATATATCTATTACATATAATATTGTCTATCACACTGTTAAAGTGAAATCTTAATAACATCATTAAATAAACTCCAAAATAGAGCTGAAAATTTTCTATTTTTGTAATTTTTTTTACAAAATTCATATTTTATTGTTTTTTTTGTTATTATTATGAAAAGTTATATTTTTTATTAGCTACACTATATACACTAATGTCAAGGTTTGAGGTTTTTTTGGCCCTTTGTTACCAGCTGCTCTGTCATGAAGATTCTCTGTAGGAGTAGGAGGTGTATGATGAGCTGGTTACTCCTACGTGAACTCACTGGGGTTCTTACATATCTGTCTATAGAAGACTGTGATTTGTCAGCATTTGTAGATTTTGTCTCAGTAGTGTTTTTTGTTTGTCTATTTGAATTTGATTGTTTTTGTGTATTGTCTGCTTTATTCCTTTTTGTAACCTGTGAGTCATTAGTGTTTGTTTCAGAACTTTGTATTTCATCAACCTCATTAACCTGTAGATCATCCTCATGTGAAGTGTTTGTTTGTGTTATGTCAGAACTTGGCTCTTGAAATACACTTGGGCAATCCATCATTTTATGTCCTTAAACTTTACATGTTCTACACACCCAGTCACTTGTGCATTCATACATCAAGTGACCTGATTTCAGACACTTGTGGCAAGTTTTTACATTGCCTTCACTTGTTCTTTTATCTTGGAACTCAGGCTGACCACTATGCATCACAACAGCCATGTATTAACCAATCTGTAAATTTCTGGGTAATGGTTTGTCAAGGAGCTTACTTATGACAATTCTGTAAGGTTAAGGTAAGAGTTATGGTGTAATGTAAGTGATAGGGTCTAAGGTTATCATTAAGGGTTTGAAGTCAGGGTAAGGGGGAAACTTAGTAAAGTTAGGGTAAGGTAACCGAGATTTTGAATGAAAAAAAAAAATAGTATGACATTCAAAAATAGAAAAAAAAAAGAAAAATAACTGTAATAGTTAGACATAAATAACAGAATAACATTCAAATATAAAAATAAATGAATACAGAGTTGTCATAGCAACTTAGGTTAGGGTTAGTTGTTAGATAAAGGAAGTTGGTTATGAAATAATGTGGAAAAAGGGGAAAATTTTACGAGTTAGATGAAAACTGGCAGGAAAGGTAAAAATAGCAGACGACACTATAGAATTATGGCGACAAAGGGGAAATACCTCTAAGGATTGGATGACAAATGGCGGGAAATCTAAAAATATCAGGCGACATTATGGGTATTAGGCAGGTATGGGGAAATAACTCTAAGAATTGAATGAAAAGGGAAAATAATTATGAAATAGTGTGGAAAAGGGGGAATTTTACGAATTAGATGAAAACTGGCGGGAAAGCTAAAAATAGCAGACGACACTATAGAATTATGTCGACAAAGGGGAAATACCTCTATGGATTGGATGACAAATGGCGGCAAATCTAAAAATATCAGGCGACATTATAGGTATTAGGCAGGTATGGGGAAATAACTGTAAGAATTGAATGAAAAGGGAAAATAATTATGAAATATAATAGGAAACAAAATTACAATAGCAGACGACACTTTAAAAATTGGGCGGGAAAAAAGAGATCACTTTAAGAATTGAATGAAAAAGGGAGATAATTATGCAGTATAATAGGAAACAAAATGGCAATAGCAGACGACACTCTAGGAATTTGGCGGGATAAAAGGGAAATACCTCTTGGGATTGGTTGAAAAGGAAAGATAATTATGAAATAAAGTGGAAAATAATAAAATAACACAAACAAAAGGTTACACAAGAGGACTTTAGTCTAAACATTGGATGAGAAGGGAGAAATTACAAAGAACAATACTGAGAAAAAGGTGAAATGCTATTACAACAGATAAAAAAGCGCGGGAAATAAGTAGCAAGAGTTATGTCTCTTTGACGAACGCGGTCGTGATAGAAGACACCCACAAATAAAACAAATGCGGGACAATTACAAGCAAGTGTTATGTCCCATGACGAACGCAGACGTGATAGAAGACACCTACAGAAATATAATGACAATTGCTGACTGACAACGCCTGGATATTAGTCGCGCATGTACACTATAGTTAGGTCATACAAGACCCTACGGGGTCTTGCACTCTTTCAACTTACCAATTCCGGTCAATATGGCCGACTAGGGCCTCAAATAGGGCAACTTCAGGTTGCGCATGCGCAACTAAACACTTCGTGTTCTGGTCAAGTGACTTCCGCTTCCGGTCTCGTGACTTCCGTAACGTCATTTCCGGTCTACGTCACTCCCGGTCTACGTCACTTCCGGCACCACCACAGCACCACCACGCACCACCACCAGAAATACTAACCGAACTGTACCCATATACTACTTGTGCCGATTCAAAAAAAAATAATGGACTCGTAAAAAGTCATAGAATTTAAGGTAATAGACACTACTGTAAGAATACCCATTAATGTATCATTAAGAACTTAAATTGCAGGTTTAATAGTTTAATGACCATTAACCTTAAATACCTGGTTTGTTATTTCAATGGCCATAATCTCTCAAATGGTACGATATTTTAAACAAATGACACTAACACATGTACAACCATTTTGTAGACAAACTTTATTGCGCTTTGCACTTATGATGTTTATATCTCGTTGACAATAAAAAATGCACCTACAATATAGTCAGTTCTGCATAAGTGGACCCTTTTTGAATGAACAATTGCTTACAAAAGACTTTTAACCAACATGTAACCTCCATTTAAAGTAAAATGCTTTTAAGGGTCATCCGTATTTCCAACTATTTTCCAAAGTGTGCAAAGCACACACCTTTGCAAACCCTTCACCCTCTCTCAAACTGTACATCAACAATTCTCAAATACCAGGAATGAAAATTATTAATCAAGTGTTTTTAGTAGCATTTTAAGTATTGATACTGATTTCTTCATATTAATTTCTCTTTTTCTAGGTGTCTTTGCCGAAGTTAATTTATCATAAAGTAAGTGAAAACCGAACCGTCAGTCTGAAAAGAACAATCCAAGGACAATGACAACGTCGGAAAAACAAAGAAACAAAGCCATATGAGAACGGCACAGAAAGGAAAATGAAGACACGCACATATACAAAAATGAACAACACGGACCCAATAAAAACCATGGGTGAGATCAGGGGCACCGGTAGAGTAAGCAGCTCCTGCTTCTTATAAGACAACCGCCGTGTTGAATATGTCAACTCCGGTAGTAAAGTCAAATCCGGTAGAGGAAAAACAAACTTTAGTGGCAAAGAGAAAGATCTGTTGTCATCTGGGAAACAGATATCTCATAGCGGTCCACAAGATCGTGATGTCGACCGTAAAACTTCTGTAGTGATGACCTCAAGTTATGGGCAACATACTCTTGCTTAAGTAGCCTATTTGTAAGCAACCGAGCTCTATCAAGGTAGTCACTGTATTGACCACAGGCCCTTGAGTAGCGAATGAGTTGGGAGTTGTAAACTCCGTATGCTGGTGTTTTGGGAATGTTGCTACAAAGAAAGGGGAAGTTGACTTTTGGAAAAGTGAAGTCATCGCGCTTGTCATATAGCCTAGTTTGTAGTGTACCTCTTTTGTCAATTTCAAGATGAAGGTCCTTAATTTCTAGCTCTTTTGGATAGATAAGATGAAGAAAATCACCAAAGCAAGGAATAATAATAATGATTCTTTTATCTAATGTTTCAATAGATTTTTGTTAAATAAAGAAAAAGTTTGCCTGCTTGTGTAGTAATTACTTGATTAATGAAAGTCGTATGGCCATAGAAGATATACACACAAAATGAAAATGAAATAAATCTGAACTCCATGGACAACCCGTAAAAATAATTATGTGTGAACTCTTCCCAACTAAGCCTACAACTTCCTTTCCCAATATACTCTGATAAATTCCCAAGACAGGCATATAAAAGCAAGATAAAGTACTCACAGGATTAATGACAATATCCTTTGTTACTAAATATTTTATGAAAGGATATGGAGTAAATGAACATGAGACCATAACATATATGTTAACTCCAACTGCAATAATTTTAATGAGCTTTTAAAGCCTTAAGTACCTCCTTTAGCATCAACTGGTGAATCCTTCCTGTTTCCTTGCAATTGTAGGGCTAAGAAAGAGACTTCTGTGTGGCGTTTGTTGTTTTTTTGTAGGGTGTGACCAAGCCTGCCCAATTTCTTACAATGTCAATTCTTCAATTAGATGTTGGACAAGGCAAATAAAGCATGGTAAAATAATTATCTGGTATTGAACTTGGTTCTGTAAAGTAAACTGTCTTGTATCTTAAAATAGACAGCAAACTCAACAGGGAACCTAAAAAATATAAGTTTACACAAAGTACCGTGCCCACAAGAAATGATATTCATACACTCTGGGGAGCAGAAGAGGGAGAGAAAAGAACCTATAGAACATGGTTGCAGGTAAATGTTTGAATGGTAAATTTACAAATCTGACATAAAAGACTGCGAGGTGAAGTGACCTGTGTCGTCATAATGTGACGATGTCTATTAAATATTTAAGGTAGATCGACAATTAAAAAAAATGCGTGTGGAATTGACTCAATTTCATTCCCAAGGATCCTTTTGGCTGCTTTTTTCACTGTGACGTTAAAATTTAATAAATTAAAAAAAAAAAAGAAAAAAAATCCCATTTTTTAAGACATTGTAAATTACTATATAAAATGAGTAGAGACAAAAGGCCGATTCTGCCGCACCCATGCAAAATCCTGCATAAAAATCCCTACCTCGAGGGCAAAATGCAAACGGAAGGCATTCCTATTGAGCATAGGGTAAATACAAGAATGGCATATGTATTCGGTGATACACAAGTCGTCCCACAGGAAAATGGGGATCAGAACACCTTAAAGAGAGGTGTGCCTACGTCCGAAATTGAAATAGATAAAGATATGGCATCCAGAAGAAATAAGATGGATCAGTTCCAGGATTTCTTTCTGGAGAATGAAGAAGATTTGGAAGATAGCACCCCCCAAAAAAAGCAGCATCAGTGCTGCAATGCCCCCAACCTGGTGCAGATGGATGAGCGCACTCAGCAGTGTCAAAATTGTGGGATGGAGCAAGTCCAGCGATTTGAGCATCAACCAAGGGAGCGGAAGACCACCTGCGGCTACCCACTCAAGAGGAAGAAGGGGCAGTTCTGCAAGAGCAAGCCCGGGAAGGATGGTCTCTGCTGGAGACATGGGCAACCACGCGAGACGGAAGAAGAGGAGACCATTCCCGTCGAGGGTAAGATGGTGGTTGAAGAGACCATGAAGACCCTCCGCCAAATAGCTAAGGATGAGGGTTTGAAGGGGATCAGTAGGAAAAGTAAGGAGGCCTTGATGAAGCTCATCGAGGAGAAAACCGCCCGTAAATTTACCCGTAAGGAAGTCTTCAGCAAGAAGCAGCTGAAAGCACTCCCTAAGAATCGTGGCCTCACCAAGTACTCTCACCTCAAGAGGGATGATCTCTTTCAGCTGGTCGAAGAAGATATCAGAAATTCCCCAGTCGAGGATGAGATCAAGATCACTGATAAGCGGGAAGCCTTGGGTGGGGTATTTGGCACAGTCGTTATTGAACCCTTGAAGCTGCACGACGAGACCACATATTTCAAAGTAAGTCGGAGCACGATCTCCACCACCATCTCAGATGCTCTCGCCCAAATGAAGGGGTTGGAAGTGGAAATACTCCTCCACATGGAGATGGTGAAGACCAACCCCGCGACCAGTGAAAATACCTACGTCTATCCAACATTCCGATCGGCCTTGAGGGTGATCATGGAGTCATCCGACCTCGAATCGGAGATTGACTCCATGACGGAGAAGATCTAGGATAGTATGAGCAAGTTCATACGTGAAAGGAGCGGATGGACTTTCGGGCACATTGAGAAGCTAGAAATCCACCTCAACAAATTCAAGCCTGTCAAGGGCAGATCCTTCTTACCAACCGCATCGTTTCTCGCGAAAAAGAAGGCGATCATCAATGTGAAAAATGAAGATGATCGCTGCTTCCAGTGGGCAGTGCTGGCGGCCCTTCACCATGAGGAAGTCGATCAGAAATCCACCAACCGCGTATCTCAGTACAAGAAATGGGAAGATGAGCTAAAATTCGAAGGCATTGACTTCCCAGTCTCGCTCAAGGCGATCGATAAGTTCGAGAGGCAGAATCCCACCATCAACATCAATGTCTATGACTTCAATGGCGTCAAGAAGGGTGAGGATGGAGAAGAGGATATTCAGATCGGTCCCCTCAGGATATCTAAGAATACAGGCCCCACCCACGTAGATCTCCTCTTTCTGAAGCACGAAGAAAAGCAGTATTACTGCTGGATTAAGAACCTTTCACGTCTTTTGAGCTCAGATGCCTCAACCTTTTTTCCAGTCAAGATATCTTGGACAAGCACATGGAATATTGCAGTCAGAAAGAGGCCGTCAGGATCGAGATGCCAGAAGAAGGGACCACCTAAGCCTTCTGCAACCACGAAAAGATGATGAGATTCCCCTTCGCGATTTACGCGGATTTCGAGTGCTTCACGGAGAAGCTCGATACCTGCCAGCCAGATCCATCACACTCCTACACGAAGGCCTACCAGCTTCAGCGACCATCAGGCTTCAGCTATTACGTGAAGTACGCTCATGGAGACTACAAAGATCGGGTCATCTATTGCGGTGAGGATGCAGCCAAGAAATTCATGGCTTGTATGGAGAAGGAAGTGAAGGCCATCGGTAAGCTAAACAAGGAGAATAAGCCCATGGTGATGACATATGAGGACAAGGAGAGCTTTGAAGAAAGCACGCACTGCCACATTTGCGGAGATGAATTAGGATTGGATCAGGTTCGGGATCACGACCATCTTACTGGGAAATATCGAGGCGCAGCACACAACAAGTGTAATCTAGACTTTCGGCTCCCAAAGCACGTCCCCATCTTCTTTCACAACTTGAGCGGGTATGATTCCCACATCTTCGTCAAGGAGCTTGGATTCTCTGAGGGTAAGATCAAATGCATCCCCAATACTGATGAGAAATATATCAGCTTCTCCAAGAAGGTTGGAGATCTGGAAATGAGATTCGTCGATTCGCTACGCTTCACGCTCAGCCCGCTGGATAAGCTAGCCAAGAATCTCACCCGACCAATTCAAGACCGTGAAGGCAAGATTTGGCGATCACCACGAGCTGATGATTCGAAAGGGGATATTTCCCTACGATTATATGGATGGACCGACCAAGTTGGAAGAGACTCAGCTCCCACCCAAAGAAGCCTTCTACAGCACACTCTCCGGGAAGGGCATCAAGACGAAGACTACACGCACGCTCAGAAGGTCTGGGAGACCTTTGAATGCAAGACCCTACGAGATTATCACAATCTCTACCTAGAAACCGACGTCTTGCTGCTCACCGACATCTTCGAGAATTTCAGGGATATCTGCCAGACTCACTATGGGCTCGATCCTGCCCACTACTTTACATCGCCCGGATTGTCTTACGACGCTGCCCTCAAAACCAGTGGGCAAAGATTGGAGCTTCTCTCCGATCCAGACATGCTGCTAATGTTCGAGAGGGGCACCAGAGGAGGGGTCGCCATGATCTCTCATCGCCACGCTCGGGCCAATAATCCCTACATGACCGACTACGACGCCTCTCAGCCCACCAAGCATCTCACCTACCTCGACGCCAATAACCTTTACGGATGGGCGATGTCACAGCCTCTTCCTACAGGAGATTTCGAATGGATGGAGCCTGAGGAGATCGATGAGATTCTCAGCTATCCCGACGATCACGAATATGGGGCCATGGTAGAATGCGATCTCGAATATCCGAAGGATCTTCACGACGCCCACAACGACTACCCTCTCGCGCCCGAGACCGTGGAGATCGACAAAGTCCGCAAGCTGGTGCCTCATCTAGGCAAGCGTGAGAAATACGTCCTCCACTATCGAAATCTCAAGATGTATTTGGAGATGGGTATGAAGCTTACGAAATGCCGTCGGATCATTAGGTTCCGGCAATCCCCATGGCTCAAGCACTATATCGATCTGAATACCGCTCTTCGCGCCAAGGCCAAGACCGACTCCGAGAAGGATTTCTTCAAGCTCATGAACAATTCGGTCATTGGAAAGACGATGGAAAATATCCGGAAGCGTGTGGACGTTAGGCTGGTCACCACCGAGAAGCAGGCGCTGAAGCTCGTGGCCAAACCTAATTTCGATCGTAGGGTGGTCTTCACCGACAATCTAGCAGCCGTCCATATGAAGAAGACCAAGCTGAAATTCGATAAGCCAGTCTACCTAGGAGCCTGCATCTTGGATATTTCGAAGCTTCTCATGTAAGACTTCCACTATGGATTCATGCAGAAGACGTACGGTGATAAGGCCCGCCTGCTTTTCACCGATACCGACAGCTTAGCCTACGAGATTCAGACCGATGATTTTTACAAGGACATCACCCCACACGTGCAGGAAAAATTCGATACATCAACTACCCAGACGAGCATCGCTCCGACATTCCCACCGGCGTGAATAAGAAATCCTCGGAAAATTCAAGGATGAGTGCGCTGGCAAGGCTTTGACCGAATTCGTGGGGCTCCGAGCGAAGCTATGCGCTTTCAAGGTGGATGATGGTGAGATCACCAAGAAGGCGAAGGGAGTCACCAAGAGCGTCATCAAGCGCAGCATCGCCTTTGAGGACTACAAGCGATGCCTCACCACCCAGCAAGAAATCCATCGATCGATGAATATCATCCGGAGCCATCTCCATCAGATCTACGCCGAGCAGATCAACAAGATCGCGCTCTCCGCCAAAGACGACAAGCGTCATATCCTCCCCGATGGCATCAGCACCCTCGCCCACGGCCACTACAAAATTGAAAAGACCTTAGACACAATGATTTTATAGACTGTAATCATGATGATCTTACAAGATGTGTGTTTGCGGAATATCGTTGTGGTGGAAATTCCAATGGACGGTTTGCCCTGGATATTACAGATGGAGAATGCGTACTTTCTACATTTCCATCATTTTGCTAGATCACTTTCAATGATGATAAGAGTGTCGCAATATTTTCCCGGAAGATGAAGATGAAGATTTTTATGAAAGATGTTTTCGTGATATGATGGCCATAGATAATCGAGACAGAATGTATTTGAAATCTTTGGATTCGCCACGCCTGATAAAAATAATTAACATACTTCTTCACTGCGGCTATAAGGATGATATGTTTTTTGGACATTTAGTGCTGGAATTTCTCATAAGAAATGACCTGACGAGAGATGAAAAAATGTCAGAGTTGAGATACATCAAGCTCATTCGTAGCGACAACAGGTTCATACTGAACATTTTATTGCTAGTTGCAAGACTGAAATATTTTGGTCTGGAGGAGATGATATCACTAGTTTGGGAATCTGAAGAAGAAGACTACGACGACTGAGGGAATAAATAAATGAGCAGCATACGAGTACATCATTTGATCCTCCCCCACAAGCCCCTCTCAAATCTAGAGCTGCAGGAAGCTGCCACTACCCTAGGAATCCCCCACTTCAGAGGCGTATTCATGCGCAATGCCCTACCACCCACCCCACGCCCCATCGAATGCGGCATCCTGAATCACGATGATCGCGATGGCCCTGGCACACACTGGACGTGCTGGCATAAGCGTGAAGGGCTCAAATCCTACTTCGATCCCTACGGCCTACCCCCACCCAACGAGATCGTCCACTATCTGAGGCCGGAAATCC
>MJUU01006399.1:52089-72746 GCA_002080025.1 Modiolus philippinarum
AAAATCAAAGAGACTTGGATCGGGAATTTGGAGAATCTCCTAAGACCCCACCCCCTAGATGCAAGCACCGCTGGGAGAGAGTGCTTATTAACGATGAGATCCCGGGATATGACTGCAGCAGATGCGGTGCCGAAAGGTATGCTTGCCGCATCGATGGCCAGAATTTCGAGGGAAGGTCCTATAATTCCTATCCCCGCCGACGGCCATCGCTCGGACCCAAGTGCTGCATCAAGACGGTTCGAAACCATCAATGCACGTACCCTTCCATTTTTCCAAGCGATAAATGCAAGAGGCATTCGAGGTTATTTTCTAAGGCGTGTTGCCGGTGTGGATCTCCGATCGCTCGCGGTAAGGCTTTGGACCGTATCCGTCAAGAGATTATTCCCATGCCCAAATTTGCCACCCTCTGGTCTGGCGTAAAAGTCCGGACGGTGGGGGAGTACGATCATAAAATCGCGCATAGGATGGAAGTCTTCTGCTCCCTCAAATGCTCCAACGCCCCATAGCGTTCGATCCATCGCCTCCCAAAGCCCCGTAGGGTTCGTTCCAACGCCCCATAGCGTTCGATCCATCGCCTCCCAACGCCCCATAGCGTTCGTTCCAACGCCCCATAGCGTTCGATCCATCGCCTAGTGGCGTTCGTGATGCTATAAATAAAATGACGTTCATCAAGATCACCGATCCTAAGCAACGTGAGGCGCTTGCTAGGGACCTGCAGGAGACCAAGCGTATATCCAGGCTAATGATATGCAGCATCGCCTGGATAAGATCGGACTCAGTCGCGATCTTTCCAATATATTCAAGCTTGTCGTCGAGACGTAAAATCAGACCGCTTCCCAGATCACCAAAAAGATCGATGATCTCACCCTACCCACCCCCATGCCTGCTCTTCCTCCTGCCGCTACTGAAGGCGATGACGACCCACTACCCATCAGGCAAGCCCTGACTACCAATCTCGGTCCGAGAGCCACCCATTACCTTCAGCTCAGTATGACTCCCAAAGCCGATCATACCTTTGGATTGCGAGTGGAAGACGGCGCCATCATGATCGGGAGTCTCCCCGTCACTTTCGACGGTGACGATATCATCGTCGATGACGAGCGCTATAGGGGTACCCCTGGCCTATGGGAGCTCATGGTCATGAAGCATCCCGAAGATTTCGAGGTGGACGACCTGAATACCTATGGTGATATCCTACGAGCATCGAGTGCCATGTACCAAGGCAATTCTGCAGTCTCGCAGACCCCCAAGGCTAGCAAAAGCAAGAAGTGGAAGGAGATCGTCTCGTACCTCTATAAGCAAGATAAGTATGGGAGTAGGGTCCAGACCGTCTTTCTTCCCAAATGCTTCGACCAGTTGCTAGATCGCCTCGATCTTTGCGCTGCTGCCTATAAGGCTGGAAATAATGGGGTGCGCAATGAAATCGTGGCCATCCTCGACGCCATGAAGAAAGCCAAGCATATCAGCCGGAAGGAGTACCAGAGGCTGCATCGAAAGCTCCTCTAAATAAATGCCTTTAGTAGTGAATCACGGATATCGCCGGAGATATGTAGTCGGTGGGCGAGGATTATTCGATACCATCGCCAGTCTGGCTGGAAAAGTATTCACCTCTTCTGCCGCGAAGACGTTGGGAAGCAAGGCCGTGAGCGCCGCTTCGAATGCAGCCATAAAGGGATTGGAGAAAGGAGCGACGAAGGCCGTAGACCACGTCGTTCATCGAGCGACCCGTAAGAAGCCCAAGAAGCCCCCAGCACCATCTACCACTAAGACCAAGAGGACTCCTCAGCAGCAGGCCCATCTCAATAATCTCATCTCGGGCGGCGGCATCGCCACCATCCACGACTTCGTCCGACGCTATTAATAAATATATGATGGCTGAAATGCTTACTATCACCGAAGGACTGACTTTCGACGAAAGCGTCCAGGAGTACGAATTTCTCGAATACCATCCCATCACTGGGACGCAGCTGAATAGGTCCGCCACCGACATCCGCCTCAGCATCGAGTCGCAGGATCTTTTCCTCCATCCCTCCGAGATCTACCTCTTGCTGGAAGGAAGGCTCCAGAAGAATGACGGGTCGGCCTATGCCGATGCCAATCTCATCTCCCTTATCAATAATGCGATGATGTTCCTCTGCAAATCCATCAGCTACAAGCTTTCCGGGCAGACGATCGAGTATTTGAACGATCCAGGGGTCGCCACCACCATGATGGGCCTACTCACGTATCCCGACGATTTATCCAAGTCCCAGGGCCTCAACCAGTTATGGGTGAAGGATACCTCTGCAGAGGCTGCTGCTGAGAATCTGGGATTTGCAGCGCGCAAGGACTACGTCATCGCTAAGCCTGCCAATAAGGGAACCTTCGCCTTCACCATCCCCTTGAAGCATATCTTCGGCTTTGCCAAGGACTACGAAAAGCTGGTCTATGGATTCAAGCATGAGCTCACTCTCGTCCGCGCCTCGGATAATGACGCCATCTTCCGGGATGCTGCCTGCCAACGACCCTGGTAAGATCGTCATCAGCAATCTCTCATGGCTCATTCCCCACGTGATGCCTTCCGACGAGCAGAAGCTGAAGCTCTATAAGACCATCGAGATTAAGGTGAAGCTAGATATTGGATTCCGCATGAGGCAGTGCGATTCGATCGGCGTCCCCGAAAGTCGTGAATTCAACTGGCGCCTTTCCACCCGAAGCAGCCCAGAGCGTCCCCGATGGGTGATAGTCGCCTTCCAGACCGATAAGAGTAACGATCAAGAAGCCAACCCCGCCATCTTCGATCATTGCCGCGTGAATGATATATGGGTCACTTTGAATTCTCAGAGATATCCTGCCGTGAGCCATCGCGCCTCCTTCACGAATCAGAAGGCCTCCAGGCTCTATAAGGAGGCCGTCGATTTCCGTTGGAAATTCTTCAATATGGATCACCTGGTGAGCAATCCAGGCATCACCCCCGCCGACTTCACGGATCTCCATCCCCTCTTCGTCTTCGACGTCTCCAAGCAGAGCGAGCGCCTCAAGAACTCGATGATCGACGTCTATATCAAGGTGAGATTCGATCAGAACGTCATCGCCAATACCCAAGCCTATGCCCTGGTCATCTCCGATCGCACCCTCCAATTCGAATCCGATGGTCAGAAGATGAGCTTCGTAATCTAAAGCTGAGCTCTGCAGTAAATAAATGGACAAAATTCATATTCAACTACTGTTTGCCATCCGACCCGCCGAAGTCTTCGCCATCCTGGTGAAAGCCAAAAACCTCCACAAGCACTACGATGGTCTGGAAGATTGGAAGCAGAGACTGGTATCCGCTTTCTATGTCGCCGCCTGTAAATAAATGGACGATTCACTTTTGCGAAAAATCGCCACCAATACCGAACCTAAGCATGGATTCTCATTCATCGTCTCTGGGGACGATAGTCAGATCTTGACCCGCTTCAATCCACCCCTCCGACTGCGCGAGGAGAAATCTTACGAGATGGCCCTCGTGAATCTGGAGACGTACTACTCCATCCCCAATATCCATGCCGGAAATAATTCCTTCCGCTATTCCCCAGACGAAGGTGCCCACTGGTTTCCCATCGCCCTGAGTCCTGGCTCCTATGGCATCGACGATATCAACGACGAGATTCAGCGGCAAATGCGGCTCAGCAAGCACAAGGCTAAGATCCTTCTCGATGCCAATCGCGCGACTCTGAGAGCGACGCTCACCCTCGCCAGAAGCTACCTATGGATTTCGATGTGCCCAATAGCCTGAATACGGTGCTTGGATTCGATGCCCGAACGTATACCTATGACCGATGTACGAATGGATACGTAGAGGGTGAGCATATCGTCGATATCATCAGCATCAATAGCATCCTCGTGAATAGTGATATCATCCAAGGCAGCTACGTCAACGGCACCCAGCAGTCCACCATCTATAGTTTCTTCCCCGGGGTCGATCCAGATATGAAGATCATCCAGACTCCTAAGAATCTGATCTACTTACCCGTGACCTTGAAGACCATCAATCAGATGCAAACCTACCTGACCGATCAAGACGGTCGCCTCATCGATCTGCGAGGGGAGCATCTCACCATTCGCATTCATCTGTGTGGGGTATAAATAAATGGATTATCAAGAGTATGGTCTCAACTTGACGAAGGGTCAGGCAGAGAAGATTCAGCCTGCAGCAAAGAAGGGTTGCCCCGTTAGCGTCCGATTGTCGCATGCCAACCTATCTGGTGGGCAAAAGATGTTCCTCACTCAACGTCAGATTCAGCGCATCACCAAGCTTTTGCGGAGTGGTAAGGGTGGTATGGTCTTGGAGATGAGCCCGAAGCAGGTGAGGCATAACGTAAAGGAAGGTGGATTTCTCCCCATGCTTGCAGGTCTCGCCTCTGCTGCGCTACCTATGCTAGCCAAAACCGTGCTGCCTGCTTTAGGTGTGGGTGCTTTGAGCGGATTGGGTAGTGCAGCCATACAAAAAGCCGTGGGATCTGGATTATATCTCAAGAAGGGTGGGAAAGTATGCTGCGTGAAACCCCGGGGTCGTGGTCTGCATCTCAGCCCAAGTACTTTGCCCAATACTTACGGTGATGGATTGTACTTGAAGAGTGGAAGTCGGCTCTACGATGGTAGTGGATTGATCCTTGGCCCTAATAGCCCCTTTAAGAGTATCCCCCTGCTAGGCATGCTTCTCTAGATAAATGGATGAAGTGGATGCCAGTCATATCGAATGCCTGGAAGAGGAGCTCATCTCAGAAATCCAGAGATATGAGCATGCTTTGAAGATCTATAACCGACTGGATAAGGTCGTCTCCTTTGCCCTGGGCGCTTGTTCCGTGGGCAGTCTATTGCTGACCAGTGGCACGATGGGATCTGCTCTGACCGGTGTGGGTGCTGTGACTTCCATTCCCCTGGGCTCCCTCGCCTGTCTATGTGCTACGGGAAATATTATCCTGTCCTTGATCTCGCGTAGAGTCGCTAAGAAGAAAAAGAAGCACCGCAATACCGTGCGACTAGCGAAAACATATAAATCCAAGCTTGCAGGTGAAGACGGTGCTCCTACAATCTGCTTAAAAAATTATTACGATGAAAAAGACCAGATGCGTCAACCCTTACCAAACTTTAGTGAAGCTTTGACCAATCATGTTAAGAAATAAAAGGGCAAAAGGCCCTTGTTGAGGAGGACATTTCAGGGGCCTGCCGAGCTTGTCTTTCTTATCTACTAGTAGGCCTACTATCTTTCTACTTTCTCAGGCGCCTGCCGAGCTCGGATTTTATCCATCTTTCTTATCTCACTTTCTGAGCTCATCTACTTTCTACTGTCCTCCTCAACTTGATATCCCCTTTAGCTGCCCGTTGCTCTTTATGGGCTGAATACTGCCATCATTATTTTTTCTATTAATTCTCTGTATTTTTCATATTGAAATTTTATGGAATGATGGTCTCCTGCACCCTAAACCCAATCCCCACCTAACGTCAGGAGATTCAAACCCATGTCTTATATCTTGACATTTTGTGAGCAACGGTTTAGCCATAGGCACTGTCTGGCCAGACAACGATAATATGCTAATTTCTGATATTTATGTTGCATTTTGCGCATGCGCAGTTGGGCCCTTTGGGTGTTTTTTTGGCCAATTTCAACTTTAAGCACATTTAATTAATATGATTTTAGCATATTTACAATCTTACGCATGAAGGTCATCGATTTTTCTCAGTCTACCGGTTCAACAATATGCCTCATATATTTTATGCATGGTGTCAAAATGTAATCATATCTTCACCAGAATATCTACTTGATACTAAAAAATATTCTTCACTATTAATTTTACCTTCAAAAGGCTAGAAATCAATTTATTAAGCGTCGTCTGCTATTTTTGTATTGACATCACACGAATGACTACCCTTATTTAGAAGTCCGAACCCTTCGCGTCCGTGGTCTAGTGGTTGCGCGTTTGCTTCACGTCCGGGCGATCAGGGTTCGAATCCCTTCTGCGGACCTATTGTTTTTGCTGACTTTTTTGGCATGAATTATATTTTTTTAGCATTGTTATCACGTATTTCCCTTCCAAAAATGTGATTGCAGCATATTCCTCCCAAAATAAAAGATTTCATTCTTTTAAGCCCGGGAAAAAACGCCCCACCACTTCGCTACGCTACGCTCCGCTTCGTTCGGGGCAAGATCAAACCAGAAGTATTTTTTTCCCATTTAAGCCTCATATAAAACATTTCCCTAGCCCATATAGAATTTTTCCCATCCAGTCAGATGGAAAAAATTTTATACCCCACCCCCGATTTTTTTTTTTTTTTTTTTTTTACTTCCTCACCAGATCGTAGGAGAGGTATTGTCGATTGGATTTCTTGCTCACCTTGTATCCGGTGCTCCGAATATAAGCTCTATGCAAGGGACCCTTTTCTTTGTTAAGCATGGGGCAGGCCCATACTCTGGTGATTTCTCCTTCTCGATTTTTCAGAGTGAGAATCCTGCTTTTGCCGAATTATCCGTCCACTTCTATCACCTCCAAGATCTTATAGATCACCCCTGTGGGCAAGTCCTTCCATATGATGGATAACTGATTCATCTCTTCCTGGAAGGCATCTTCGCTGATAAAGTCATCATCATCCTCAACAAGATTATCGGGGTTGGTGGGATCGAATGAAAACACGGTCGGTTCGTTTTTCACCGCAGCCCTTTCAAAATTTTCCCTGTTGTTGGTGACTAGGTTATTCATATAATCTCCCATAGTCCATTCGGGAGAGGATGGGGGACTGTCAGAAGAATTAAATCTTGACATTCTTGTATTTACCCTATGCTCAATAGGAATGCCTTCCGTTTGCATTTTGCCCTCGAGGTAGGGATTTTTATGCAGGATTTTGCATGGGTGCGGCAGAGTCGGCCTTTTGTCTCTACTAAAATGCATGATTTGGTTTCCTTTTCAAAGCCTGATAACCTTGATAACAAAATGTATTTGTTTGATAAGAGAAAAAACTGTTTTGAGATTATTTTTATTAGTCTTATCCATTGTCTTCCATTCTTCATGTCGGATCCAGGTGTAAGTGTAAGATGACATTATCTGTAGTTTTGCAACATAATGAGACATCATTATGTTTCACTATGGACAAAAATTTGACTTTGATCATGTTGGGAAAATGGCGATTTTCAATGTGAATTGAAGGATGAATATTGATAGCTATTCCCGTTAAAAATAAATAATTGCAACTGTAAATTCAAAATAATACAAAAGAAGGTAGAATAACAAAAAAAGTTTCGTGTCAGACCCGGGTCTGATTTTATAATGTCGAGAGTTTTATGTAAAAACAAGTAAATTCTGAATAAAGAAAATGGCTTAAGTCACACATCAAGTTTAGCAAGCCCTAAAGACAACAGAAAGTTGTAATTTATCAAGGTCGATGCGGAATCAAAATCAGAATAGGGTGCAACTGTCGTATGAGCAAAAAATTACTGAATGGTGTTGAAAATTTTATTGTCGTTCTTATATAAGTTCGATAAACGATTTATACTTATTTAAACATCATTTCTGCATGTATGCATTGTTCGAAAACATCCATTTTTAGCAGAAATCTGGCACATAGGGACTGCCTACTTGTCGTCTGGTTAACCGGAAATCACTTCCTTGTTGTTGTGGTAAATTCCTTCAATAAAGGAGCACAACCGTAATCGGTTTTCGCGAACTTTTTTGGGGGGGGGGTTTCTGTTTGTTCACATCAGCAACTTGAGTAAATGTCAATAAATATAATAGAAACAGCAATCATGTACAAGAAGAAATACAAGAAGTTATTTGTCTGCCCTTTTCCCAATAGTCCAAAAGTACATATATATAGAGAGAGAGAAGAAGAAAAAAAATAATAGTAATAATAATAATAATAAATTTGATTTTTCATAGCTCCATGTGCCCTTTGGAATTTAAGGGGGTAGACCTGGGGAAGCCTAAACTTTTCCACTCGTTTAATTTTTTTAATATTTTCAGTATTAAAACTACACATGTTCATATCGACTTTCAGCATTTTTCAACAATTTTTACCGTCCCGGTTTTTGTCTAGAGGTCATCAAAGATACCCCGTTTCCTCATATTATTTGGTCCGTTTATGACTTGTTTGTGGTGTATAAAATTGGCTCTAATTAAATTTTTATTCGATTTAAAATTATTTCAAATGCAAAATTTTGTAGTTTAGACACATGTGAAAGTAAGCATCACCAATGATGGTAAATTTCACTAGTTTGAGCTAAAGTGCATGGGTGTTCTGAACAGTACAGGCTGAAATTTTTACTATGTTTTTATCACTTTTAAACACTTCTCGTAAAAAATTTTGTCGTTTAATTTTCACCAAAAACTGAGAATAGAAAGGATACTAGTATATGTAAGATATATTAAAATTTTAGAAAATTCTACCGTCCCATTTTTTCTTAATTTAGAATAAAGTGGGCAAAAATCAATAAAATTGCTGAATCTGTGCTTTAAATTACCTCCCTTGGAAGAAATCTGACTTTTACATATTTTCATTATCTTTGGATAGCATTGCAAAAATGTAGAGTAAAATGCACTCATTATAAATAACTAGATGTTAGGTTTTTGTTTTCATAACAAAGTGAATCATTATTTGCTGTGTGGAAAAAATTTACAACTTAAAAATTTTGATCATACCTATTGCAATGATTCTATTTGTTCATGTAAGTAATAAAAAAGTGAAAAACGGAATTATCTCCTCCTACCCCAGGTCTACCCCCTTAAGAAGCAAAAACATGTGGCATGGAGTCTTGAATCACTGGATCCATTCCCTATATTTCCTCTGTCCTCCCGGAAACGGACCAATGTCTTTGGCTATGCCTCATGCACTGGTCAGTGTCCCGGTGAACAACAATCCCAACACTTCCCCCATATATAACTAATAAATACATAATAATGTATAAATAATTTAAAAACGTTAATATTTTTATACATGATACATGTCTCTATAAAAGAAAATCAACAGTTGAATAGATATAAGCTATTGAAAACTATATGAGAATTTTTAAATAATATTGATAATATTTAAAGACAGAATAATAAACATGTTCTATTCCAAGTATATATTGATATTACATAGTTTGATGCAATAACTAAATGTTCACTTCCTCTCCTCCCTGTAGCGCACCTAAAGAACAATCATAAAACAAAAATCCATCACCATTACAATATTTGAAGAAAACTAGAGTTATTTCCCCTAATTAGTTACAATATCTTTAATACCTTCCCACTGTTTCAATATTTTCTCTCCAACTGCAGGAGTTTTATAAAATGTTACTGAGAGTTTTTCAATTTTGTATCTTTCTTTTAAAAAATGAATGACTCTAGCCTGTGAAGGAAGTATAGCACTAATTTTACAAGAATATATATAATACTTAATGAGAAGAATGATTAAATTGACTAAATTCTCACTGCAGGTATCCCCTAATATAATATCTTTTACTGAGATAGGAATATCAATATTGCATGTTCTTTTTAGGGTTTCTTGCATTTGTAGCCATAAATTTCTAACTATAGCACACTCCCAAAACAGGTGAACTACTGTCTCTTTTGTTTCCATACAGAAAGTGCAAAGATGTGTTTCTTTAAGTTTACATTTGAACAGATAGGAATTTGTAGCAAGTGTGTGCCTAAGGATTTTATATTGAAACATTCTATATTTGTTATTTTGGCAACACGCAAAAGGCAGCAAATGAATATAGTCCCAATTATCTGGGAGAATATTTAATATATCTTCCCATTTATGATGCTGTCGCTCCGGCATTTCAGAAAATAAAGAGATACATTTTTTTTTTATAAAAATACTCATTTGATTTTTTATTAGTTTTAACATAATAAAGATATTCACAAGATGTATTACCAGTGTTTTCTTCTTCTCTTATTTTCCTTTTCCAGTATTCTGCAAACATGTGTACAATACCCGCATAACGCAAACAATTTGTTTTAATATTAAAGTTTTGAGTAAACTGATAAAAAGAAAGAAAATCATTATTCTCATTAAGTAAATCATTAACAAAAAACACCCCTGCTGTACACCATTTTTACACAAAAAAAAAAAAACAATTTGATCATCAGTTTTAAGATTTTCATTGAACCATATGGACTGGTTAAGAATATTCTGTTCCTCTACTGTATATTCCGTTTTTTCCCCAATTATTTATAATATCTTTCCAGAATTATTAAAGTTTCTTGCTACATTATATAAACTATCAGAGGTAAGGAGCAATATTTTATCACCGCCGAACTTGGTATACTGGCCACTGATTAAGGTCTTCCATGGTGATGTATTCAAAGGGTCAAGAATTTTGTGAATCCAGGTCATCTTAAGACTCATTGTTAAAGACTTCACTCCAAAGAAAATCAAAGCATATATTTTCAATTTCTTTCAATAAAGTTTCAGGTTGATTTGGCAAAAGTGTTAGTGGTTGAATGAGAATTGGAAGCGCCAGGGATTTTATAACTGTAACTTTTCCCATTAGGGTTAATTCCCTGTAAGTCAAACAATTTAGTAGGGATTTAATTTTCTGTATTTTTTCCATGGAAATTTTTAATTGTTTTATCGTCATCAAATAAATCAAATTTTATACCAAGAAGTTTAAATTTCCCTGACTTATTCCAATTTAAATTTACTTCTGGCAACAATATATCATTTGAATGAAGTTTTGACCCAATCCATATGGCTTCTGTTTTATCAAGATTTGCTTTAAGTCCTGCACATTCAGAAAACTTTTTCATAATATATAGCGACTGTTTAAGAGATTCCGCATTATCATGAAGAATTAGGGATGAATCATCTGCATACTGGCTTAACAGGTATTCGGAGTCATCAATTTTAATTCCATTTATATCAGGATCATATTTAATAGATGCACTCATAAGTTCAAGGGCCAAAATAAATAAATAAGGGGATAAAGGATCCCCTTGACGAACTCCCCTTCCTAAATTAAAAAGTCTGAACAGTGTCCATTGTTGATGATGCAGCTTTGTGTATTTGCATAAAGTGTATTTACCCATTTACAGAAATCATTACCAAAACCGTAAAAGAGAGCGTTCTATTTATAAAAGACCATCCAAGAGTGTCGAATGCTTTTTCAAAGTCAATAAGTAATAAGAGTCCTGGTATGTTCTCTTTTTCTGTTTTTTTTTCAATTAGGTCAAATATCAATCTGGTGCATTCACCTATATATCTTCCTTGCATAAAACCCTGTTGTGTCTCACTTATAAGCGTTTTAAGAAGTGGTTTTATTCTATAAGCCAATACTGCAGATAAAATTTTGGTATCAACATTTAATGATGTAATTGGACGCCAAATTTTTAGGACATATTTTGATTTTTCTTCCTTTGGCAGACAAGTAATGACTCCTTGTGTTTGTGAAATTGACATTGATTCTTTTTCAAAACTATAATTATAGGAATTCATCAGGTATTCATGTAAATCACTCCAATAGAATTTATAAAATTCAGTGGTAAACCCATATATACCAGGCGATTTTCCATTTTTCACGTTTTTCAGGACACTAAGACACTCAAAAATTTAACTGATCCCTCACCCTGCTGCTTTTCATCCTCAGTAAGAAAATTTAGAAACGGGTTCTCTCTATTAAAGAAAAGACTCTCATGTTCCTGGTTGAAGACTGGATTTGATGAGGAATATAATGTTTTATAAAATGATTTTTGTTTTTTAATAATTTCAAACTGGTCAGTTATTTCTTCTCCATTTTCTTCAATTAATTTTGGTATTATTTTTTCATTATATTGACGCTTTTCCAAATTACAAAAGTAATTCGTACATTTTTCTCCCTCTGCTTGCCAACGGGCCTTGGCTCTTGCCATTATACCCGTAATTTTTTTCACGTATGCATTTTAAACATTCTTCAGCAGATTTAATATCTTTTTGAATATCTTCCTTTGGACTTTTTTCAAATTCTAAATGTAATTTTTCCAGCCTACATTTAAGTTCATCTTCGTCATTTTTTAATTGACGTTTTTTATATGCAGAGTAGGATATAGTTTTCCCCCTCATTTCACATTTCATCATTTCCAAAAATAAATGTGGATTAATTGGTAATTCCATTCCCCCATCCTCGTTATTACTCGATACACTGTATTGAATAATTAAATCACGAATGCATTGTTTAATTTCTGTTACATAATCCTTGTCGTGAAGTAAACGGTTATTGAATTTCCAGGTCCCCTACCCCTAGTTTGATTATGAAATTGAAGTTCCAAAGGAATTGGAGAATGATCTGAACGATAACTTACTTCAATATCAGTTTTCCTTATCATTGGCTCAAAATCTTCTTATATAAGAAAATGATCGAGTCGACTCTGCTTTAAATGGGATACCCTCCATGTATATCTTCTTTTCTTGGGTTCAATATTCTCCAAATATCTAATAAATTTAAATTTTCTTTAAGTTCCACAATTTTTTCGAAAGCCTGAATGTTATTTTTATTTTTGTAATTACATGTATCTAAATCATAATTCTGCACCACATTCCAGTCCCCAACCATGATTATTGATGAGTTTTGTAATGATGTAATTATAGTATAAATATTTGTGAAGAAAGATGGTGTATCATCATTTGGCCCATACAGTGCTACAAATGTCAATCTACACTCTTGAATGGTTATATCTAAAATTATGTAATTAACATTTGTGTCCAAAATAAAATTGTGGACTATGTATGAAAAGGTGTTATTTATCAATAATGACACACCTCTACTATTACCTGAAAATGAACTAAAATAACATTTATATCCCCATTCTTGCTTCCACTAATTTTCATATTCTTTTTGACAGTGCGTATCCAACAAAACTGCAATATCATATGTTTCTTTACATCTAACAAAGAAGTCCTTTCGTTTAATTTTATCAGCCAAACCCTTGCAATTGAAAGACCTATTCTAATCGACATATATAAACATGTTCAATCTTATTTCAATAGACATGATTTTGTACAAAAAGAGAACATAATAAAGAATCTTTTCGTGTAAAGGGAACATAGTTTTACTAGTACATACTTCATCCCCATGGGTACCCCCTCCCTTTACCAGAGAGGTAATGAGGGCGCCTGCATCTGCCAAAAGCACGGTTTTATTCATTATTTGAAAAATAACATTATTAAAATATTTTTCATATGAATAACTTATATTTCCACAGATTATTAATTGTATACAATTGGACCATGGGATGGCAGACAAATTAAGTACTACAGTAACTACTAATAATAATATATGTAATCTCCATGTTACCAGTGAAATATATAATAAGTACCTCTCCCCATCCCTCCAAACAGACTTCCTATTCAAAGTAGCATCATTCGCAGATATACTCATGTATTACTCATTAATTTCGCGTATTTGATTTTATTATATGTTGTATTCAGATGGGCTTTGTTTTCTTTTATTGATAATTAAATTGCATAGTTGACGTATTGTAACGGTTTTAATGTAAGATTTACTGCTTTTTTAGAAACAAGAGGCCCAAAGGGGGTTGCAATTGAATAAGGAAGTTTTTCAAGCATTTTTGTGAGATATCAGATTTTGATGCATATTTTCTCTGTATATTTCTTACAGCAAACAGATAAATGAAACAATTAAATTCATTTTCAATAAACAAGAGACCCAAAAGGGGTCTATAGTGATAAAACAATGTTTGGAATTTTAACTTATTTTTCTGTAGGTACCTTAACGTTTAAATAGATAAATCAACACCAATTTTGATTTTTTTTAAGTCACAGAGGGGAGCTGACTGTCAAAAACAAAACAAAAAGAACGAATTTTGCCGGGATTGCAGATAGATTTTCTATCGGGTGGCAATAAAAGGAAATGCAGTTACTTTCATTTAAAATTTACTACTTAAAACATGTATTAACAGATTTAGGTCATTACCGCATATACTCCGTTGAAAAATAGATGTCTTTACGAATTGATTAAAGCACTAGGCAAAATTAAAATGTTACTATGAATAGAAGTTAACTTTTTAAAAATTCATAACGTAAGTTAATTTCAATATGGATACAATGCCAAGAAATATGTCTGTTTAAAGTTTCCTTATCCCCTATTTCCTCTACCTACATATTTTATTGACAACTTTTGGCAAAATGCTTGTAAATATCATGTGTTCGGTTAAGCACTTTTAATGTAAAATATATTCCCAATTAGAGACTATATAAACATGATAAAAGGATTTAAAAAAAATAAAATGACTTTGTCTACCAGGCTACCTTCCTGCTTCATTTGTTAAAACAATTTAAATTCAAACAAGAAAACACAGGTTTTCTATTTTTATTTATTTAGAGTGCAATGTTTGTAAACAATATTTATGTAGAGAGTTCATTGTGGTAAAACAATTGTTAAAGGAAGAATCTATTATATGTAATGCACAAAAAATGTACAATTAGGGCACCATGAATATCAAACCATTTACTGTCATTCTATTGAAAATTTATCTTCATGCAGTTGTTAGGAAAAATATTATACCTTATTGTTGAGTATGCATGTAACAGATATAGGTGAGGTGAACAGAGTTTTTAATCATATATTTTTGGACGTGTGCAAAATGGCCTAAAAACTTGGAGAAATCGCTAATTTTGAAAAAAAATACGTACAAGCCTAATTCTTTTTGGATGTGACAGTAAGCGCATACAGTTCAGTCGGAGATAGACCATGATAAATTACAGTTATATCTATATAACCTACAAGACTGAAATGGGTTTAACTTTGTTCTATTTGATTTTTGAATTCAATATATAATATAAAGTATATATAGTTTGAAAGCTCGAATTCTTTGATAAAGTACATTGGATTGAAATAAAACCTGACATATTTAATGATTATGGTATGAAGATGGTGTGACGATGTGCATGCTGATTGTTTTTTAATGATTCACATATTTTTTCAAGAGTCATTCCCCTTAATGTCTTAAAAAAGTCAATTCAATATGCAAGATTATAGGGTACAGTAGAACGGCGATAGCTGGAACCACATGTATGCCTCGAACCTTCTTGGGGGTCCCTTTGTACAAGTTTAAACATAGTTCGACCTCTATATCTCGAACAACCCTTTGGCACGAATTGTTTTCGTCGGTTCCTTGGGTGTTCGAGCAGTTAAAGTTAAAGCGGCAATTCTTCAACACCTTTCATGGGATTGAATTAAAACCTGACACATCTAATTTATATTATATGAAGGTGTAATGGTTAAGGTTTAAATGAATCATATTACTCGGGGGCATTAATGTATAAATATTGTACAGTAATCGGCATTAATTGACATATAACGTACATTAATGGATATTTAATATATACATCATGTCAAATAATGTGCATTAATATAAAAATTATGTACAGAAATGGGCAATAATATATAAATCATGACAATTAATTGATATTAATATATATATCATGTCAATTAATGGGCATTAATATATATATTATATGTCAAGTAATGGCCATTTATATATAAATCATATAAGTAATGAACATTAATGTATAAGTCATGTACAGTAATGGGCATTAATATATCAATTATGTGTCTTGTAATGGGCATTAACATATAAATCATATAATTAATGGGCATTAATTTATGTGTTTTACTAAATAACAATCATCAAAATATAATTGGTCATTAATTTTATGGTCATGAAATTGACTTTGATTTGATTTGATTTGATTTAATGGCCATTAGTTTAATATATGTATTTCACGAAAGGATATGGAGTAAATGAACATGAGATCATAACATGTGTTTATTTTAATGGCCATTGCTTTTATCCTACAGTTAATAACGCCCATTAATATTTTGATGTCCATTAAGCTAATTAAAGGAGAAATAATTCAGTCAATTTAATGATTAATTAATGGAATTTTCATTATTTCATACCATTAATTTTAATTTTAATTGCATATTCTACAAAACCATTAATTAATTTCTGACAAAAAATAATGGGTAGTATTAATGGATTCATTACATTTAATGGCATATCAATGGTATTTTAACGGATATTTCATGGAATTTCAATGGTTTCTTCTGCAGTAGTGAGATTCTTCAATCTCGCTTATAGATACATTGGTGATGTTCCTTCCATTAATAAAGAATCTTTTGCCCGCCAATTTATCCTCAAGAATAAGGACAAAGGAAACATCTGGAACAATTATCCTAACACTTTTTAGACTTCTATTTCGAATTTGACGAAAATGGTCATGTCGATACTAAAAAGTACGACAAAAAGGGCGGCCTGAATTTCAAAATTATCAATTTCCTTGATATGGCTAGCAATATTCCAACTTCTCTTGCTACGGAAAGTATGTTTCACAGATGATTCGTTACGAGATAGGTAGCACCAATTATGCGGACTTTCTCTCTCGCATAATTACTAGTGTCTCAGTGACCGCCTTATTAATCAATTCTTTAACAAATTGCGTTTTATACTATCATTTTATACTATCATTTACTTTGTCATATTGTCTCAATTCGTGTTGCTGTGAATTGCCGTGTTTTTGGGATTTATGATTTTAGAATTTCCCCTTTCCTCGTTCTTGCTTCGGTATTCGTTTGCCGATGTATTCGAACATTTCGTTTATCAGTCCCTTGTGGAAAAGGTTGTTTCGGTCTAAACTCTGATTCAAAATACAGGTTTTACTTAGTACTAGGATGAACATTGCTGTTTACTTTTAAAGACCTTTCAATAGCAATTGCAGTTGATTTGCTGCAGCATACTGCTTCACTGAATGGGGATGGGGCGGGGGGGTTTGGGGGTTGGCGCTCCAAAAAAACAGATCAACTGTTAAAGCGTTGATCCTTTGCTTGTTCCATGTATTTGTAGAGACTTTGTCTCATGTACATTTACTTCATGTCCTTTCAATGTTTATTTAACCCACCATTTCGTTTAATGCCTGTATAATGTCAGATACATTGCAGTCCACAATTCTCCTGTGGTTTTGCATCTGCGTTGACTTTTTGCCCTTTGTATACTGGCTTTTAACACTTCTGTCATGTATTCCAATTTTTTTTATTATCCTCATTTACAAAAAAAGTTCAACTTAGTTTTTAAACATATCCTGAGATATTAAAAAAATATAACGACCCAAATTGGAGCAATTTGCTATTTTTTTTCGAAAATTTAGACCAGATATATTCTATTTTGTTTTCACATGAGAGCAAAAGTCTACCTCAAGTCAGTATATTTAGGCAACCTGGATACGCCAAATTGTTGTATCATTTTGGTTTCCTTATTTATTTCTCTTTTTAATGAAGCACAACACAGCATATCAATTTTGCAATTTTGCCTGAAATATATAACAGAGAAGTGCCATTTAATATATGCAATTTATCATTTGAAATATAATGACAATAAATAAAATGTCATCAAATGGTCGTTCAAAACTTTCGAACAACAAGAAAGGGATTTTATTAAGTCAATGTTCTAGAAAAATCTAAATGTTCTAAGGTGTAATAACCTTGACCATTGTTTATTGTAAACAAGTTACATAACTAGGCCAAACAAATTACATAATATTAAGGCCTTACAAAATAAAAACAATTAATACAATGTATTGTAGAATGTTTAGAATATTTGATTACCAATAACACCCCCCACCCAAAAGAAAATATTTGAATGCAATGAAAAACATTTAAAATAAACAATGAGGTGTTATGAAATTTATCAAACTCTTGACAATGCATCTGCAATGACATTATCTTTTCCTGTAATATGTCTTATGTCTAGATTAAAACCTTGCAAAGTCAAACTCCACCTCAAAATTCTTTGATTTTTATCTTTCATTTTATGAATAAATTTAAGAGGGTTGTGATCAGTATATACAATGATAGGCTGAATTGAAGCTGTAACATAAATTTCAAAATGTTGTAAAGCCAAAATCAGAGACAAACATTCTATTTCGATTGCGGAGTAATTTCTCTGGGGTGCTTATTAAATTTTCTAGAAAAATAACAAATAGGATGGTCTATACCATCTTTACCTTCTGGTCACAAACACCACCAGCAGCAACATCACTTGCATCTAATGCTAATTTAATTTGACAATTAAAATTAGGTGTTGCTAAAACTGGCGCACTTTCTAGGATGGCTTTTAGTTCTTCAAATGACTCATCACAACTTTTAGACCAAATAAACTTTACATTTTTTCTCAATTATTTAGTTAAAGGCTCACTAATTGAAGAGAAGTTTTGACAAAATTTTCCAGCCATTCTCAGAAAACGCATGAATTGTTTCTTATTCTCAGGTTTAGGAAAACTAGAAATAGCACTAATTTTAGCGCATCAAAAGGTTTTACCTGACCCCAACCTACAACATGTCCTAAATAATTTACATAAGCACATCCAAATTCACTCTTGGAGAGGTTGACTGTTAACATAGTACTGCTTAAACGGTCAAAAAAAGTTCGAAGTATCTGAAGATGTTCTTCCCAAGTGTCACTATATATAAGAATGTCATCAATGTATGCTTCACAATCGTCAATTCCAGAAATAACACTGTTGATGAGACGCTGAAAAGTTGCCAGCGAATTTTTCATGCCAAAAGCCATCACTTTGTATTGGAATAGTCCATAGGGTATAACAAAAGCGGAAAGTTCTTTTGCACGCTCTGTACGAGGAACTTGATAAAATCCTTTCAACAAGTCAATTTTTGTAATGAATTTAGCATTTCCAATTTTATCAATACAGTCATCAATGCGCGAAATTGGAAATAAGTCAGTTTTTGTAACATTGTTTAATTTTCTCTAGTTCGTACACATACGACAAGTTCCATCAGGTTTTGGCACTAGAATACAAGGCGACCTCCAATTGCTTTTGCTAGGTTCAATAAAGTCATTTTTAACAAATTGCAGGTACTTTTGTTTAATCGGATTCAGTCGATATGGATGCAGTTTTATCGGTACTGAATCACCAACATCAACGTCATGAAATATTTTATCAGTTCGTGTTGGAATGTCCGGAAACAAATGTTCATATTCACGAAGTAACTGTTTTAACTGTTCCTTTTGAATCACTGGCAAATGTTTAAGTTTCGAATCTAAATCTTGTAGAATCTGTGAATTTTCCAGCTTCGGTGTGATAGATGGCGAATCAATCTTTTCACAAAAGTCATTTTGAGCATTGTCAGGGTCAACACTAACTATATTTACAGAATGTACAATTTTTATGCTATTTCTATCTATATAAGGTTTTATCATGTTTACATGACACAACCTATTATGTCTACGCCTGTCAGGTGGCTTTCCAGGAATAGGAAGTAAAACAAGTACTTTATCACCAGGGTCAAAATTACGTTTTGCAGAATTTTTTTCATACTTGGCTTTCATAGATTCTTGACTAGATTTAAGATTTTTATTGGCTAGATCACAAGCTTTAACAAGTTTAGTGCGAAATTCTGAAACGTAGTCAAGGAGATTTAAATGATCTTTTTCATCAGATAAAATTTTCTTGCTTAAAAGTTTGAGTGGACCCCTAACTGTATGTCCAAAAACTAATTCAAATGGACTAACCTAATGATTCCTGGACTGCTTCTCTTACAGCAAATAAAAGAAAAGAAATTCCTTCATACCAATTTTTCTCCGCGTCATATTTTTTAAGGTTTGATGAAATGGCTCTAAGGCACCTTGACTTTCAGGGTGATATGCAGGTGATCTGTACTGTTTAATGCCTAATTCATACATTACTTGTTGGAAAATGCCTGACATAAAGTTTGAACCTTGATCTGATTAAATAGATTTAGGTAGGCCAAACAAAGTGAAAAATTTAGTTGAAGCCCTAACTATAGTTTTAGACTTTATATTTCTTAAAGGAATGGCTTCAGGGAACCTTGTGGATGCACACATGAAAGTTAACATCTACTGATTACCAGATTTAGTCTTATGTAAAGGACCTACACAATCTATTAATATTCTACCAAAAGGCTCCTCAAAGGCAGGTATTGGTTGAAGAGGTGCTTTTGGAATAATTTGGTTTGGTTTCCCTACTAACTGACATATATGACAAGACTTGCAGTAATTAGAGACATCTTTTCTAAGATTAGGCCAATAAAAATAATTTAAAATTTTGTTGTAAGTCTTATTAATACCTAAGTGTCCTGACAAGGGAGTATCATGGGCCATGCTTAATATCTCAGCTCTATACACCTTTGGCACTACAATCTGATACTTTACTGCCCACTCTGCATCAGCAGATACATCAGAAGGTCTCCATTTACGCATAAGAATACCATTCTTAGTAAAATAAGTGACAGGTTCTTGCAAAGATTCACTTTCATCAACAGCCCTGTTGAAAAGACATGAAATTTCAGGGTCTTTATGTTGCTCACTGCTGAATGTAGACATAGAAAAACCATCACCTTGAACCAATGAACTATCAGAAAACCCTAAGGGCTTGCTTGTTTTAACACCAACATCACCAAGCTGACTCATAAACGTATCCGACAAATCAAAACTATCGGTGCTATTGTCATCAACTTTCTGAGCTTCTACACATTTCTTTTTCATAGCACGAGTAACTGCACAGGCAGGATACAACTCAGAAAACTCCTGTTCAGCAGAATCAGGAACTTGATCAAAAGAAGGCTTGTCTGTCACAATAGGATTTCTTTGAACTTTATCCCCAGCTAAATCATTACCAAGAAGAAGTTG
>MJUU01006400.1:0-21129 GCA_002080025.1 Modiolus philippinarum
AATACGGTACAAGTACGGTGGTGTCCATTTTGTACGGTAAAACATTTTGAACATGTTCAAAACTTGGAACGGACACATACATGTACCGCACAAAATGTCCGGTGAATGTACGGTAGGTGTACGTTTTGTTCGGTTCTCATGCGCTGTATATACGTTATTCATTCGTTACTTGTCCGTTTTGTGTACGTTCATGTACGGTAGGTTAAATTGGCGAAACGAACATTTCATCGAAGAGTTAACGGATAAACCGTTCGAGTTCCGGACTTTCAGCGGAAACCAATCGGACGAGCACCGAATAAAACGAATTGATGAAAGTATATGTTGTGCAATTGTAATCCAAAATAGTGTCTTTTGAAATTGTGTCCAGGTGTGTTGTATTTCTATTGAAAACTTCCAATGAGACCGAAAGAATTCACTCGTGCGTTTTATTTCGTCCTTGGACTTAGGTAACAATAGTGAGATCAGACATTTTTAAACAGCGGGCACTATTTAAACCTACACAATGACCAAAATCAAATGTAATAAACAAAATAAAAATCGTAAAAAAGACCACGTTTAAATAATAATAAGGATAAGTCATAAAATATAAAAAAATAATAAATAAAGAGAAACAGCTAAAAATCACAAGAAAGAAACAGAAAGAAAGGCCCATATTTACAATTTTAATTTATGGCTTCAACTATGAGGCCACCGGACGGTAAACCGAAATGATAGTCCTACCAGAACAAGAAAAACAAGAGCTGTCGCCGAATGGCAACCAGTGATACCCCCACTCACTGAACCCTGAATCAATATGGCAAGTGCAAATTTAAATGAGTGAAGACACAATACAGGTTTTGGACACAATAGAAGTATGAACACAAATACATAATCCTCAAGAATAAACAGAATGTAGTAACCAACTAATCATATAGAGGCTGCATAAATTTTGAAATCAATCCCTCTTATAGATTCTAAGAAAACTGCGACGAAAAAATCATGTTTTGCTATATTTCATAACTAAGTGCACATTTCGTAAAACAGGACGTACACATCCAACAAGACTCAAAATAAGACGTTCCTTACATCTCATCATATTGAGGCTGCATACCAATTTTGAAATCAATCCCTCTTATAGCAGTTGAGAAAACTGCGACGGAAAATTCATGTTTCACTACACTTCGTAACTAAGTCCACATTTCGTTAAACAGGAAGTGCACAGCGGACAAGACTCAAAATAGGACGTTCCTTACAACTAATCATACTGAGGCTGCATACCAATTTTGAAATCAATCCCTTTAACAGAATCTGAGAAAACTGCGACGAAAAATTCATGTTTCACTGTTATTTTGTTAAACAGGAAGTGCACATCGAACAATACTGAAAATAGGATGTTTCATACAACTAATCATATTGAGGCTGCATAAGAATTTTGAAATCATTTACATTAAACATATTTTATTCGCAAAAATAGTTTGCAAAAGGGATTGGACAAAAGTTATACAACATTATGTAACGTCCTCTCCCATACAATATAATATATATATATATACATAATATAAATGGCGACATAAGTTAAACATACATTTTTAAAAACACAATTAAGTCACTATTATGTGGTAACATTTGAAATAATAAATCAAATAAATAAAGAAAGAAAGAAAGAGGAGTGTACATATTTATGGAGAATCATGACAAAATTAAAACCATTGAGTTCTTCTTATATAAGTATGCACTAGAGTAAAAATAAAACAATTTTCATCATTTGACAGAGATTTTGAAATCAATCCCTCTTATAGCAGCTGAGAAAACTGCAGCGAAAAATTCATGTTTCACTCCTTTTCGTGACTAAGTCGACATTTTGTTAAACAGGAAGTGCACATCGGACAAGACTCAAAATAGGACATTCTTTACAACTATTCATATTGAGGCTGCATACCAATTTTGAAATCAATCCCTTTTATAGCAGCTGAGAAAACTGCGACGAAAAATTCATGTTTCACTCAATTTCGTAACCAAGTCCACATTTTTTTGAACAGAAAGTACACACCCGACAGAATTCAAAAGAGGACGTTCTTTAAAACACATCACACAGAGGTTGCATGCCAATTTTCAGACCAATTGCTCTACTAAAAGCGAAGAAAATTGTGACAGAAATAAATTTTTGGGCGAACGGACGGGCGGACAGACAAGGTGAATGCAGTATACCACACTCTCTAAAGAGTGGGGGTATAACTTACACCGCTGAGGAGGAACAGAATTTATCTGGCGGCCCAATATAGTTGGAAGTCATTGGATTATTTGAGCCATACTTTCGGTTCCTTTCTTCTGATTTTAGCTGGTCTTTAATTATTTTTAAATTTGTATTTTTCTCTTTTTTACCCTTTTAAATGTGGCCTACTTTTACCATTCTTATTTTGCTTAAAACGAAGTTACAACGGTTGCTTATTATGTGTTTATCCAATAGAAGGTGCTGTACACTACCCCTTTTCTCTTAAAGTTGCTTATTTAAGTTAGTATTGAAAGAGTTATGCAGTGTTTGATGAATTGTATTTTTATAGTAACATTAGTCTGACAACAGAAACACAAATAATTGATGATCACATGATAGCTACAGCTGAACTTAAAGCAACTTCTAATTATAAAAGCATTCCTACTATGTATTGGCTTCCTAAACTACACAAAATTCCCTTCAAATTTTGTTTTAATTCGGCATCAAGTAAATGTTCAACTACACATATTTCTGTTTTATTGACCAGTGCACTTACTACCATAAAAAATCTCGCCATCAACTTTAGCTACAAATGCTATGAATACAGTGGAAGTAACTACTTTTGGAGTGTTAAAAATTTGGTAGAAGGTTTGGAAAGACTTCGATCTTTTAATGAAGCATACACTTCCGTCGATAGCTATGACTTTTTCTAACATTTATACTACATTACAGCATACACTCATCAGAGAGAAATTTTCGTATTTGATCAAATGGTCCTTCAAAAAATCAGGATGTACGTATATTTGTTGCAATACATTTAAATCGTTTTTCAGTGACGACAAACATGACAAATATACCAACTGGACTTGTCAGGATGTGATAAAAGCATCAAATTTTCTTCTTAACAATATTTTTTTTCGTTTCGGTGATACAGTCTAATAGGTTTTTTTGTGACTTCAACGACCGAAATCTTTGTCTCACTGAAAAACTTCCGCATCAAGGGTTTAGATATCATAAATTGATAAAAAACATTCTCTAAATTTCATTAAAGATACTTTGACTTATTAAGAAAATTTGGTTCTACATAAAGGTCTCTTATACATCAGGGCATTTCACATCCAAACTTCTATGGCAATATCATTTACAATGCGCATAAATTCAAAAATTGTCCTTCCAAACTTATTAATCCGTTAAACAAACTTATTCATAAAGGATATAAATACAGCATTGTTGTTAAATCTTTACTTCTGGTTTTTGTTGGTAAAAATATTGATCATCTCCTAAATGCTTTACACCGTAACTAAATTTAAACAATTTTTCATATTGGCAGCATTTGGCATTGCACAATATCATATTCTTCTTTTATAATTGTTGATGCTGTTATACCAAATCTATTTAGAAGTATTTCAATTGAAATTTCATATGTAAGAGGGCTTGATGTCATAGTCAACGGAAATTATGTCCTTAGCTAGCTGTCAGTAACTGCGAGCATTTGTCCGGACAGTACCTTGTGTATTGTCTTCATGTGTTATGTACTTCATTGTAAGGGTACTCGTCTTGATAAGTTGGACTTTTTTCTAGTTTGATTTTTACTACGAGTCTTTTTGTGTATTTATTTTTAGTCATTCACCACACATAGGGGGAGGGTTGGGATCCCAGAAAACGAGTTTAACCCCACCGCAATTTTTTGCGCCTATGCCTTTCCCAAGTCAGAAATATGTTGGTCATTGACTTGTCCTTGTCTTCTTATACAATTTTAGTTTCTTGATATTTGGGTTATTGGATGTGGTTTGTTTCCATTGATTTATTCACTTTTTTGCCTTTTTTGGGCCATTTAGGGCTTGCTATATGGTGTGAGGTTCCTTACTGTGTTGAAGACCGTACGGTGACCCCTAGATGTTTTGTTTTTGGTCGTTTTTACCTGGATATGGGATGTTGTCTCCTTGACATTTACCCCATTCCCTTTTTCATATATGCCCAAAACATCAAAATAAAAAAAATTCCGTTTTCTCGTCGTTTGAAAACGTTATATGTGTTATGTAGCATCCGCTACCAAAGAGACTGCGAAGTAGTCTTGAGTCTTTTCACTGGCATTTTCGCCTTGCGTCGATGGCGTAGAAAGTTAACTGTAACCCGACAGTTCTTTTTGTAGGTCATTTTCTTGCCCTTCTATTCGGTGACATTTTGGGGAAAATGAATTTCATTGGTCAAGCAGGTCGTAATGATTATCTGTATACAATAAGTTGTTGAGCGCCTTCGTCTTTTAAAATCGATAGTTCCACATAGTACCTTTTTAATTCGTTTTTACTTCGTGCTCGTACTGTACGTTGTCGTTTACCATCCGTTTTTTTTCTGCACTGGTCCGGTATGCTACCGTTATAAATACGTTTTATTCGGTGCTCGTCCGGTAGGGTTCCGGTGTCAGTTCGGTTTATTCGGTGCCATGACTGTGCATAAATGGTGTACTTACTGTATAATTCCGGTTTTTGTTTTCACTGTAATTCGTGAACGAACAGAATATTTACCATCGTACAAAATAACTAAATACCGAAGTTACTGAGAATTTACTTTCTGCATATGCGCATTTCGACAACTTATGTCTCTTCAGTGCAGATAAAATCTAAACGTTTGGAAGACCATAAACAAAAATGATTTTCATCCGTTCCTCATACGTTTGTGTTATACGGTGTAGTGTTAGAACGGCTTAAGTGTCAACAAAACTATATATGCAAGTACAATCAACCCAGTCACTTAATTAATTCATAAAAAATAAATAATTTACAGTTTAGTTAGTGTGAACCTTTGCATTGGTGCTAAATGCTTATTATTCCGCAGTCTTGTGACTATCGCGTGCCATTAATACGTATATGCAGTATTTGTGAATCAATGAAATTGATTGGATAGCATTCAAACTGCAAATCCGTGACAAAGAGGAAAAGTGATACGAATGCATCATATTAAACCTGTTTACCTTTCCTGTTTTTCTACAAGTAGTATATTAACACACCAATATGATTTAAATAGCGATACATAAAGTCAGAATGAAGCAGATTACTCCAGTTATACTCAAATGAAGTTGCTAGGCAATAAAGGAGAGTTGTGATAAAAAAAAAATCAGCCAAATGAAGTTAACGGCACTTTTATAAAGACATTTTCAGCCCTTTTACGAATAGATTTTGGCTGTTAAAGGTATAAATTGTATCGATTGAGACGCCAACGGTACCAGAAGAGCCGTTTTACGATTATAAGGCAGTTAGATAAGCTGTCAAACGAAAATGTTTCCCTATTTTCATTGAAATGTCAGAATGACAGAGAAGGTAAAAAACTCATCTAATCTGAGAGAACAACTTCGCTCAGTTATGTTACAATCACGCTTCAACAGAAAAAAAGTAGAGCTGTAAGGTATGTAAGTGTTTGTTGGAATACACCGGCAAATGAATCCAATCCATTATACTATTTTTGTAACTATCTTTACACTTTTATTGTTTATTTTGTTTTGATATTGTGTTTCTATGTGATTGATGTTAATTGTAATCTGTAATTTAGAAGAAATAAAGTTTTTCAAACAACGAGAGACAACTCTATTTGATTTTGTGAACAATTGGTTTTGAGAAGAGATGCATCCATCTGTCGAAATTGGGTTTCCATGTAATTTGTAATAATTTTAAAATTGAATCCAGAATTACAGTTCGGAGCGAAACTTCAAATTTCTCCACAATGGGCTGATATCTTTAATGATTGTATGAGAAGGAAATTTTTAAAGCCTTGATTAATAAGGTGGTCACTGTCGGAGATAACTATGCATAAAGAGAAAGTAAGCAAACATGTAGTTGGTGCCAGCTCTCGCGTAACGAATCAACTGTGAAACAAACCGTACATGTAAACAGGATAGGTTTGAATATTACTGTCCATGTAAGGGAAATTGATATATTTGAAATTTAAGTCAAGCGTAAATTTTGATTCCGAGATCAATTCGAGATGTATGCTAAAAAGATGTAGATCTAGCGGTTCCTGGTGTTTTCTTTTTCTCTAATTTTGGAGGATATATTGATGGGATTCATTTAGCAGAATAGGCCTTATTAATGGAAAGCACATTATCAACATGATCAATATATTTGATCAAAGTGAGATTTAAGGATCTAACATCTTCAGTTTTATGATAATTTACGAGTCCCTGGAAAATTCGGTCTCGTAGAGGTAAAAACAACTTGTAGTCTGAGTAAAGGAGCACAATATATCTGAATTTACATGAATACCGGAGTTACTATTAATTCATTTTCTGCATATGCACATTTCAACAACGTATGTCTCATCAGTGCAGATAAAACCAAAACATTTGGTAGATGTGTGGAAAAACATGTTAAAGCTGAATAATATTCATTACAATATAAGCGAAAACTAGTAGGAGTAAAAGCTTTTTCAGAAATGGTTTGAAGCTTAAGCTGATGTCGACAAAGAATCCAGAAGAAAAGCTACGTTGCATCTCTGTAAAAACAGACAGTTATAGGCTCATTTAACTATAATAACAAATTTAAAGAAGAGACAAACACAGAGGAATATCTTGAGCATTCTATATATATATTTTTTCCTCATCGAAGCTTGCAATTACTTTACTTGCCATATGTTTCAAATCAATTAACAAAAATTGCATTTTTCAAGTGGATAATTTTTGTTTCGACAAAATTGCATATTAAGTCATCTAGTACTTTCACTGCTATAACCAAGTTAACTGATAACAATAATTTTAAACATGTCTTGGCGACTATCGTAAAGTAGGGCAGATAAAATTACAAGTTAGGCATTTGGTATTTACAAGCTTGTGAGTTTAATGACTATTGCCTCTTAATTTGATATTTTTTTAAATGTTCATCTTTTTGATTTTATTCGGGTTTATTTTAATCTGTTCAGCACATGATGAAAATGCTTCGAAAAGGTTGTTATTAGATGATCAATCTATTACCCTTGATCGCTTGAACCGTCTCGAAAGTTTGGTAAAGCAGATGAATAATACACAGCAAGGATTAAAGACCAAAAATGAAGAATATGAAAAAGAAATTCAATTGCTAACAGTAACGAATAAGCAACAGGTGTCATTTATTCAGCAACAATCAGCTTTGATCCAACAACTGACAACTTCACTTCAAAATCAGAAAGGAGAACTAGAAAAATTGAAACAGCAACAGAAAACCGATGTAGACAACATCAAAAGAACACTACAAGACACAATGCAGAAAGTTAATAGTAAGTGTGCATTACATACATTTTCAGTGTTTTGGTAATGTGAGTGTTTCGGCCATGCATGTCTGAAAACCGATGTATTTTTTTCTTAAAATTAATTGGAAACAATGTCAAGTGTTTTTAGTTGTCCGTTGTTTTGTTTTTTATTCCTAAGGTAGATTAGACACTAATATTCATATATAGGAGATTTTTTTATTATAAATCTGCAAACTTGAAGACCCCATCCAACAAACCCGAATTCTTTTATAACAAGAACAGGTCATCGCTTGATATTCTAGAATTTATATCAAAGTTTAATCATTTTTGCAACTTAATTTACAAGGGATAGTATTAAAATATATGGAGAGACAATAGCTTAATAGAAATAAAACTGTATGTCTTTTTGTTTTCTTTTTTTTTCTTTTTTCTTTTTTTTTTTTGGTTTTTAGTTCTTAAAGTAGTAAGACACTAACCATATCCATGCATTTACATTTATACTGTAAACTTATTACTTTTTGCGGTATACTACTTTTCCCTATTTTCGCGGTTGGCTCTGGAACGCGAAAAAAGTACCCGTTGAAAAAAGTTTTTGTAGGGAAAACCTTTAAAATTGATACCTGCCAATATGTCGATCGTTCATAAACCGCGAAAATAAGCATCCGTAAAAATTATCACTGTGCGTTTACAGTAGATCATTTGTAATCTGTTCTTTTGGTTAAAATGATAAATATATTGCTTTAAGGTAGTAGACCTGGGGTAACCCTAAAATATTTAGAAATTCAATTTCCTTTAAATTTGCAGTAAAAAACAGGTATGTGCTAATTAATTCAAGGAAAATTTTCACCGTAATATTTTTGATCTACAGTTCATGGAAGCACCCCTGTCTAAGGGGTCTTAAATTCTGTTCAGAAACCACCATAAGGCATATACTACTGTCCTGAATATTGATACGAAACAGCATAAATAAGCCCTAAATTGCTAGATTGCTTTTTCGAAATTTGTAGACCAAAATACCAGAAAATAAATACATGTATCATAAGCATGCATTAAGGATCATTAAGTGTTGATTTGCAGTACAAATGTAATGCCATTGGTCAAAGCAATGCTGAAAACAGAGATTTATCCAATTTCTTCTAAACGAAAATCCTATAATTCAATTTTCTTCACAAACTGGGAAATTAAAGATCCTCCACATATATGACTTATGTTAAAATTTTATAAAAATTCACCGTGCCATTTTTTCACAATGTTAAGAAAACTGCATAAAAAGTCATAATATTCCTTGATACTGAACGTCAAGTTGAAAGAATTAACTCTCTACAAAATATCTGACTTTCATTTATTCTAATATTTTTAAGATACCATTAAAACCTGGATATTTTAATGCAGACATTATGAAGTGTTTTATTAAAAGATTATTTTATTTCTATTCATGAAAAATATTGTAAATCTTGTGTTTTATTCATACAAACTACACCAAGAAATAGTAATGTAACTAAAGGCTCTCAAGAGCCCGTATCGCTCACCTGGACCATGGCAAATACATAACTTCAAATAAACTTATATGTTAAAGGGTCTTATTTTCAAACTATGTAAATAAACATTTATGTTATATGATCCAACTTGAATTAACTATTTTCCCTATTGCATGCCATTTTGGATAAGGGATGGATCTGCAGGACACAATTTTAAAGAAAATTAAGTGTTGTGCCAAAGTTTATTTCCAACTGGCCAAATGGTTTTAAAGAAGATCTTTGAATGTACTCCTATATTAAAATATGTTTCCCATTGGAAACCAATTTGCATAAGGTGCAGACTCTAAGGACATCTGTTTTGAAGGGGACATTTAAGATACATTGTTATTAAGTTTTATTCTAACTAGCCACTTTGTTTCAGATAAAAAAAATTCTTTGTATGCTCTTTCCATACAGTCGAATAATAAAGTAAGTTCCCCGCAGATGGCCATCTTGGATGACATATAGGCACCAAAGTCACAGTACTTAGTCAGCACCATTCATGCCAAGTTCTGTTCAAATCCATTCAATGCTTCTCAAGGTTAATTTCATCAACTGCTCACTAAAGGCTTTATTTAATAAAAACATTATGCAGTCTATAAAATGAGAAACTGTTTCCACATTCATGTCAGCAAAGTATATAGTGATCAAACACTAACATCCCTGTGAGACACAATACACTTGTATAGAAAAATTATTATGACATGAAATAAGGGAAAGATTAAGAAAGTATTTTTGCAAAAAATTGTATAAAGCACAAAAACACTTTGTTTTTTGCTTTTAATTATGGAAGAAATAATTGTTTAAAATGAAGTGATAGCAGGGAATTTCTCTAAAGCTTAAAAGAAAAAAGTTAACCAAAGGAGATTTGAACACAGAATTTAAAGGCAAATAGCCTGTAAATCATATAGCATTGGAAAAAAATGGGGAAAAACGGTCAATAAATCATACACAGGCCTCTGGATTTTCCTCAAAATTTCAGAGTATGTAGATCTTGATATGCTGAACATTTTTCCAATTTACACTTTACCTCTATCTGTTAGAGTTTTTGAAATAAAAAATAAAAAATGCACAAATTTAGAAAAATTTGAGGAAAAAGGGCTATAACTCTCAGACGGGTTTTCCGATTTTCTTCAAAATTACAGAGCAGATAGATCTCGGCATTCTGAACAATTTTGCCACATGTCAGATTTTTGATATCTGCTGCGGTTTTTGAGTTATTTGCCAAAAACCGCAATTTACCCCTCTGTTCTATTTTTAGTAACAGCCGCCATGTTATTTGGTCCTCGGACTAACCGAACACATTATTTAAACTTTATACCCTGGTGATAAATAAGGCCAAGTTTGGATTAAATTGGCCCAGTGGTTTCAGAGGAGGTGATGTTTAAAGAAAAGTTTACGACGGACGGACGACGGACACCAAGGGATGGCAAAAGCTCACCCTGGCATAGCCAGGTGAGCTAAAAAGGAATTATCTCCTCCTTACCCAGGTTTACTACCTTAAATAGAAATATTTTACAAAGATTCCAGGTTACGGAAAATATTGCACATTAGCGATAAAGTTTACGAAATATGACGTTTGTCATCTATCCGCAAATTATGACGTCACAAAGAAAGCTGTAATATTACTTTTTCTTTCCGAAAATCAAACTTATTCGTTATCCTACTCTTTCCACAGCAATACAGTGTCTATCTACCTTAATAAACATATATTAAACAGCATTTAGTGGATATTTTTTACTATACATATAGATATTTGGACGATATTTTAGCTTGAAATAATCCTGAATTTTCTAAATTTACAGACGTAATTTATCCTGCCGAACTTACTTTAAATAAATCCAATAGCAGCAGCGATCATACACCTTATTAAGGAAATTTGGTTCTACATGCAGGGCTCTCATACAAAAAGGCATTTCACATCCAAACTCTATTGAAATATCATTTACAAAGCGCATAAAATTGTCCTTCCAACTTATTAATCCGTTGAACAAACTTATTCATACAGGATATAAATACAGCATCGTTGTTAAATCTTTACTTCTGGTTTTTGTTGGCAAATATATTGATCAGCTCCTAAATGCTTTACACCATAAATAAATTAAAACAATTTTTCATATTGGCAGTATTTGGCATTGCAGAATATCATAATTGATGATGTTGTTATACGAAATCTATTGAAAAGTATTTCAATTGAAGCTTCCTATGTAAGAATGCTTGATATCATAGTCAACGGAAATTATGTCCTTAGCAGTAACTGCAAGCATTTGTCTGGACAGTGCCCATGTGTATTGTCTTCATATTTTATGTTTTAATGTACTTCATTGTAAAGGTACTCGTCTTGATAAGTAGGACTTTTTTTAGTTTGATTTTTACTGTGTATTTATTTATTTAGTCATTCACCACACATGGGGGTGGTTTGATCCAAGAAAACGAGTTTAACCCTACCTCAATTTTTGCGCCTGTCCCAAGTCAGGAATATGTTGGTCATTGGCTTGTCCTTGTCTTCTTATAAAATTTTAGTTTCTTTATATTCGGGTTATTGGATATGATTTGTTTCCATTGATTCATTCACGTTTTAACTTTTTGGGGGCATGTTAGGGCTTGCTATATGGTGTTAGGTTCCCCACTGTGTTGAAGACAGTAAGGGGACCCATTGATGCTTTTTTGTGGTCGTTTTATCCTGGAGATGGGATGTTGTCTCCTTGACATTTACCCCCTTTCCTTTCTTTTTCATATATATGGTACGATATAGTTAAGTCTCTCCTATTGCTTAAATTATAGTTTACTATTTTTACAGAAACTTTCGACTTAGTCATCTATATTGGTTATGTCTAAATAACACTTTTTGTGACTCCTTTGAAGGTCTAATCGATGTTTTTGTTTTTGGATGCATTCACATTCGAACACCAATTCACAAGAACTTTGATAATACTACCCTTGAAATTGTATTATTACAATTATGATACGAAAATGCTACGTTTTCTTCTGTTCACAGATGAAGGATCTGTATATGTTAGATGGGGAAGTACTAAATGTCCGACGAATGGTACAGAACAACTGTACTCAGGTATGTCTAAAACTAAATTCGAATGTTCTGTAAAGTTAATTTCTTCGATTACAATTTTGACTACTTATGTGTATATCAAATCCAACATATGACAGATGAAATCATGATAGATGCTTGAAAATGAACAAATAAAAGATTATGATATAAATATAAATGGAACAACATTGCAAAGACATGGTAAGGTCAAGCATATTGAACAACGCTCTTATTGTTCGCCACAAGCAGGCTTATAGAGGAGTTAAACCAGTAGGGTCTAAAACAAAAAGCTAAAATACATGTAAGCTATGGGCGACAGAGGTTTCATTCATTCAGGATTGACAGCTCATCTGATACATTTGTAATCCAGCCTTCTCCCTAATATCACTTAGGAAAATAAGAATATTAAAATCATAAGTACTTTTCTTCTTTGAAGTTAAGTTTAAAAGGGACGATGAAAATCTCTCTCCCTTGTATTTGTATATTTGGTACTCCTTTTTACTATTCCATACTTTTAAGATAGATCCCATCGGCTTTTCAGAGTGTTTCTTTCTATAAAATTATTAGACTCAGATGCAAATTTCTCCCACCTCGGACAAGGGAATCCATTGATTTCACAGTTCAAGATTTTTCTGTCTTACACAGGGAGTGTAAGACAAGCTACACGCGTATATTCCCGACAATTTTTATATCATAACAATATGCACAGATTAGTGTACATGAATCGAAAAGTTTATAATAAAAAGTATTAAATAGTATATTGACTACCTTAGAACGCACAATTTGATTTAAAACACGCCATAAATGTCTAAATCGTTGTTATCGAAATAACCCCAGACTCGGACGTGTGCTCCATACTTCATGCACTGACTTCATGACATCGCGTAAAGGGAAGTAATTCATTGATGTCAACAATGATGTTTGGACGATGATTTGTTTGATTCTTTTGGATACTTAGGGATACTTAGGGATACTTAGGGAGAGAAAAAATAATCAAACACCAGTGAGAGTGTCAGACAAAAAAATCTCAGACACACTATGGTAAGATTTCTAACGTCTCTGACTCATCAAGCTTCGTCCGAGTACTTGAAATCTTACCCCTGGGTGTCCGAGATTTTTTCTGTCTGACCCTCGCCATGGTGTTAGATTCTTATACTTTCTTTGTCAAGAACTTTACCCATTCCAACAACAAATATCCTAGTACTTAGGATCTGATATCAGATATTGATGTTTTGTTATCGTTTTGTCGCATAATACACACCGTACAACCGCATTGTATCATTTTGAGCAAAATCTGTATGATACGGTCAAAATTGATATAAACGTTGAAAGACCAAGGTTATTATATCTACATTTTCATTTTGTTTCTCCGTATTTCTGAGTGGAACAAACTGTTATTTAACTTAAAATAGATCAAAGATTTTGTACAACAGAATAAATTTGGTTTTTGTTACATATTTGAAGACATATTTTGATTTATTCAGCGCTGAAACAGGAAAAAATATATATATTCAACTTTTCAATGCAAATACTTCCTAATAACGTATTGAATTCAAAATTAATTTTATTTTGCGGGATATATCATTCATTTTTCTTACTTTTCATTCCACAATCACGATTTTGTGTTCTGAACTACGTTCAAATGGAGTTAGTCAGAGAAAAAATGATACGATAAAAATCAGCTGCATGATACGGTCAAGAGTTGCAATTGAAATCTACATGATACGATAAAATGCTGAATAAAGAACCCTTTTTCTTTGTTTTTGCGCAATTATATAAGAGTTAATAATCACGCATGTGTTTGATTGTTTCACAAATCAGCTAAGAAAATGCGACAAAGAAGTTAGGGAGACCTATTAGCTATTCGACAGTCTGTCGTTCCATGTGTCCACTTAAATATCTTATACGTGTGTGAGAAATTCCCCCTTTTCCCATGTGAAACCAGGGAAAAAGAAGAAGAATTTCTCAAACAAGTGGAAGATATCCTGATCTTTAATATTGGTTGAATTTAAGAACATTTTTCTTCCGTAAAATAACCGCGATAAAACAGAAAGAAAGTTAAAAAAATGACATTATTTTTGCAGGTTTCTATTGTGACATCAAATCGTTCAGGATTTCCAGATTCATTATTCTTTAAAAACCATCGATAAACATAGGTACAGAGACCAACTAAAATACACATATATTTACAATAAATAAACACTTGTACATGTATAATATACCATAAGCATATAGCAATCAATAAATGTATTACTTATATTTTAATTATCTGGAGAATTTCGCTGAATGATAATTCTTAACAACCACCCCTGGTAATATTGACAATGTTTAGGTTGATGAATGTTCAAAATTCAAAAACCGTACCTAAACATTACCCTGAACCGGCCAATGTTTCTTAAATAAATAATTTATTTACATTTTTCTCAACCGGACTAATCCAATTATACACGAACCTTCTTACATAAACCGTTCTTTATAACAATAGTTCGGTGAATATTGTTTACGCTCTTTTTTTTTTAAAGATTTACATTGCAAAACAAAGTGAAAGCCATCACCTATTTCTGCATCACTACATATATTACATAGAATATTCTATTTTCTCTTGCTATGATTTGCCATCTTCCAACTTCTATAGGCAATCCATTATTAGCTACTGGAAATTTACATAATGTAGGAGCATCTTTATGTCTAGGCACTATGAATGAGAACGGGGAATTATTTGCTAGTTTTTATGCTACGTACAACCTGGTCATTGGAGGAACAGTTTTTCCACACAAACCATGCCACCTAGCAAAATGGGTTTCTCTAGATATGAGAACAGAAAATCAAATAGACCATGTCTGTATATCAAGAAGGTTCAGACGAAGCCTTCAAGACGTGAGAGTCAAAAGAGGTGCAGACGCTTCATGGAAACAAAGGACAGGCCATTCCTGATATGACGTCTCAAAACTGAAAAACAAAGGAAAACAAGAAGAATTCAGGATTGATATTAGAAACCGGTTTGGCATTCTGAACAGCAAGGGTGTTGATCAACTGCCACCAGAGGGTTATTGGAAAGAAGTTAAAGAAGTGTTTATTTCATCATGCGTAGCAACAGCCGGAGAACGAAACAGGAAACATCTAGAATGGGTATCACCGGAGACACTGGTAAAAGTTGACAAGAAAAAAAAATGAAATAAGCCTTGAACAACAGTAGGACAAGGACAGCAAAGCAAAAAGCACAAAAAGAGTACTCTGAGGCAGAAAAAGCTTTTAAGAATAGTGCTAGACGAGATAAGCGAGAATTTAATAATTCAATAAAACCTTGGAAGCAGAAGAAGCAGCCAGCAAAAACAACATTAAAGAGTTGTATGATAACATCAGAATGTTAACAAGTCCAATAAAGGCGACAGACCAGTAAAGGACAAAGATGGGAACACACTGAAAACAACAGAGGAGCAAATGAAAAATTGGGTTGAACATTCATTCAAAGAGGTGTTAAACCAACAGCCACCTCCACAACATGCAGATATAAAACCATCTAGAGACATGTATCAATCAATTGCAACCAACCAACCAGCCGAAATCACCAAAGCCATCAACACATTGAAAAATAACAAAGCACCAGGCCCAGATAATATATCGGCAGATATTCTGAAAGCAGACAGAGAAACATCAACACAGATTATGTACCACTTGATTGGCAAAATCTGGAGACAGGAAGATATACCACAAGACTAAAAGGAAGGACATCTTGTATAGCTACTGAAAAAAGGCGACCTCAGCATCTGTAATAACTACAGAGGAATAATGCTTTTATCAGTACTAGGAAAAGTCTTAAACAGAATAATTTTGGAACGTATGAAGAAGACTGTCGATCAGAAGCTGCCAGACAATCAAGCGGGATTTCGCGAAAACAGATCATATTCTGACCAAAAAGCCACCTAACGTATCATCTTGGAGCAATCACTGGAATTCAACACATCATTTTTTGTTGTTTTTATTGACTATCAAAAGGCATTTAATAGAAAAAAAGAAGGGAAACGGGGAATGTGTCAAAGGGACAATAACCCAAAGGGGAGTAATAACAACTCAAAGTCACCATAATATCTTCAATGAACGGTGAGGAAACCCCACATCCAACGGCAGGTCGGAGTTTAGATAGATCAGTTATGTGGAAGCTAATGGGCCATTACGGAATTCACGGGAAACTCATTTACATCATTTAGAACACATACACATGGATGAAGAGCCGAATAATGCATGAAGGTCAACTAACAGATCCCTTTGACATTACAACTGGGGTTCGACAGGGATGTTTATTGTCACCATTCTGATTCCTTCTGGCAGTTGACTGGATCATGAGAGAGACTACCACAAATAGAAGAAATGGAATTCAAATGGACACTGACAGAACAACTAGACGACTTAGATTTTTCTGATGACATCGCACTACTGTCTCACAACCACCTACAGATGAAGGATAAGTTGTCAGAAATAGAACAGAGAGCAGCAGAGACTGGCTAATCATAAGCACAAAGAAAACAAAAGTATTAAAGGCAAATACAAACAGTCTTGCTAACCTGGAAGTGAAATCAACTCATCTAGAAGAAGTCGACTCCTTCACATGTCTTGGAAGTGTCACTGACAGAAAAGGAGGATCAGAACAAGATATTAAATGTCGTATAGGGAAAGCGAGAACAGCTTTTAGAATTATGACAACAATTTGGAAAATATGAAACATCAACTTAAACACCAAAATCAGACTATTTAATTCAAATGTCAAGACCATCCTACTGTACGGCTGCGAAACAACAAAAGATATATTAAATAAACTTCAAGTTTTCATTAACAAATGTTTACGGCAAATTCAAACGATCAGATGGCCACAAAAAATCACAAATACCGATCTATGGGAGAGGACCAAACAGCAGCCCATAGAAGTAGAACTAACAAAGAGGAAATGGAGGTGGATTGGACACACTCTTAGAAAATCACCCAAACTCAATCACAAAGCAAGCACTTCAATGGAACCCTCAAGGGAGAAGGAAAGTTGGAAGACCAAGAAACACCTGGCGGAGAAACTTAGCAGCCGAAATGGATGTTCAGGGGTACAGATGGAATGACATGGTTAGAATGGCCCAGAACCGACCCCGTATGTTATTACTGGTCTATGTGCCTCCATGGCACAAAAGGCTAAACAGAAGAGAAGCACATCTTTATATGGTAAAATATCTCGGTATTTCTTAAACTGCAAAGTGTCATTAAAGAATTTATAAGACGCACCTTTATCAATATCGAAGCTCAATTTTTGCTCAAACTGGTCATTGATTCGTTGTTTTATAGTACATAGTAACTGTGTATTGAAATTTCTTGAAACTGCAATAAATTTCCGTATCTAGAATTATTTAAAATGTTAAAATTGTTGTTATTGATGAGCATTTATACTCATTTTGAGAACATCTCTTATGCTAATATCTATACAATTTTGATGACAATTTTGCATGCTTTCCACAAACCATATTCGCCCAAAACTTTATCATACTAGAATGTACTTATGTGTACAGTGAGTAAGCTCCTAACTCACAATAGACCATATGATTGGGTGTTTACAAACATTTTATATATTGCAAGTTTCGAAATAAGATCGGCTCTCGGGTAACCACCAAAGTACTGGTTACTGGGTTGCAGAATACCCTTGATGACTAACAGTCCACCAGCAGCGGCATTGACCCGCTGATAATAAATGACTCAATAAAGAACTTACTGTAAATGTAGTTTCTGAAAATGGCCATTTCGACAACCCATGTGTCTTCAGTGCAGATAAAGTCAAAGCAGTTGGAAGACCATAAACCCAGAAATGTTTAAAATTTGACAGATGTGATCTTAATGGAAAGCCAAAACCAGAAGAGGGCAGCTTTTCGTGAGGGGGAGATACTCCTTAATGAATCTAAATCTGCATGAACAGAAATAACAATACCAGTACAAAGTGGTACATTTGTACACCAACCCAGCTTAACCTCACCGGGAACTGTATTTTTATACTGTACATTCCGTTTCTTTGTTTACCACAGTGTTTTCTGTCCTTACCACATTCTATGTTTTAATTTTGTGATTCTATTTACACTTTCCAAGCTTCTATTCAACAAGAAACCCGAAACAAAGAAAGTAGCCGGTCAGCTTGTTACTTTAAACTAATATTTTTAAAACTATTAGACAGGACTCATTGCACAGATTTTTAGCTCGCCGGGACGAATGTCCGGAGAGCTATTGTCATACCCCGGGGTCGGCGTCGTCGGCGTCGTCAGCAAAAACTTTAACCTTGCTTGTGGAATGGAGCGTTAGGAGATGGGATGTTGATATTTAGTATGTGGCTTCCTTGTGACGCGAGCTTTCTTGTGGAACCATATTTGTAGACATTTTGACCTTGACCTTGCCCCTAGGATATAAAAAAACTTTAACCTTGCCTCTAGAAGGCAGACTTTTAGTGGTAGGGTGTTCATATTTGGTATGTGACTTGCTCATGATGAGAGCTTACCTAGCGGTACCATATTTGTAGACATTTTGACCTTGACCTTTCCCTGAGGGCAATTTTTGAAAAACTTTAACCTTGCCTCTACAAGGTAGGCTTTTAGTGGTACAGTGCTTGTACAGTAAAACATAACCAATCACACCATTATACCATACACCATACACCATGCACCATTGCACCATTACACCATGGACCATGAACCATTACACCATATACCATACACCATCACACCATACACCATTGCACCATATACCTTACACCATGCACCATGCACCATACACCATATACCATGTACCATACACTATACACCATGCACCATACACTTTACATCTTACACTATGTCCAGTACAATGTATTTGCATTTTGGTTTTTATTTTATAGTGGCCGGTACATACAACAAATGAATTTTACCTTTTCGTAGGACAAAATGAAGATTTTCAATAAAAATTTGTCTTGGCGAGATTTTATTTTTCAGTCTCAACTCTAGAATACTTTCCACAAAGCTTGTTATTTACAATCTTGTAAATAAAATAAAGGGTGATACAGATTTTCGTTTCCCATATTTTATTTCGCGTGTTGCTTTTTCTCGCCTTTGAAATGTCATTTTTGCCCTCATCGTATTTCCTTTATATCTTTCGATTATCGAGCGTACATTAACATATCATTATGAAGGCGGCAAAGGCTTAGGGTTATCATCGTACAGCGTCCATAACCTTTTTTTCGTACACCAAAAACGATCTTATTTCACGTGAAATGTACATTGTACACGAGAATTTCGATATTTCTTTCATCAAACAGAACCTATTTCTATTTTTTAAACACCCATTCCTTTAAAACTCTCATCAATCATATAGAGAATTGGAGTACTAGGTGGCATTTGCACCATTTCGCATACTATCTATGTCCCTATTGTAGCATATTTTCAGAACATTTGTACAAAATTTGAGTACTAAATATGGCGCGGTATTAAGGTCATAATTATTGAATTTTGCTTAAGCTAAATTCAATTTTGCATAAGCAAAATTTATTTAAGCATAAGCAAAATTCAAATTTTGCTTAAGCTATAATAATTATGCAAAAGCAAAATTCTATTTTAGCATAAGCTAAATTTTATTTTGCTTAAGCAAAATAAAATTATGCATATGCAAAAAAGAATTATGCTTATGCAAAAATCAATTTAGCATATGCATATATTTTAATTTCCACCAATGAAAAACTTCCTTTCATACAGTATTGGATGGGCAATTTCTGCGGACTTTTGTTTGTAAATTTGATCAACCGATATGTAATATATCTGGTCTTACGCAACATAAATACATGTTACCAATAAACGGAACGAAAAATGTGGGCGGAGCTTACATCTAAATTAATTAGATTGGAAGTAAATAAATAATCCTCAATCTTGATAGTGTTTTTCTTTAAAATAACATGAATATTATGTTTTTGGTGTTTAACAGTGTTTTTTGTGCTCTGGTGGTGTGGGAATGTCGTTCAGGCATATACATAAATGGTTTTATATACCTCTGCCTTTGAAAATTTGATTCTGTAATTTTTCACCAAATAGATGGCAACTAAAGTTTCCCGCAAATAAGTACGATTCTAAAAGAATCATTTGGAAAGGGCCATTCGCTAAATGCGTATAAAGACCTTATGTATTTCTATATTACAGCACACCACTTAGTTTTCTATGGAGGGAGTTTTGTGGGTATATTTCAATAAAAACATATTTTTCTTTGATTTTGTGCAAATATAAAAGATGCAAATAACTAAATACCGAATTTACTGTAAATTTAATTCAACATAAAATCCGCTTTCGGGTCAGCACCTAAGTACTCACTGCTGGGCTGATGAATACTAACAATCCACCAGCAGTGGCATAGACCAAGTGGTAACAAATAACTAAAACCGAACTTACTGTAAATTTAATTTCTGCATATGACCATTTCGACAACTTATGTCTCTTCAGTGCAGATAAAATCAAAACATTTGGAAGACAATGAAACATGTCTTCTTTTTATCGCTGACGAATTCATGTTTTTCCCTACTCCGTTGTATGTCCATCGTCTGTTTTCGGCATGATCTTAATTATTTGCTACTGGTATAGCATATAATTTGAAGTAACGCTTTTTTATATATTTTTGTTACAAAAGGTGGTTAAAAGTTTTTTTCTTGGAGACGAAAAAACAAAACTTGCCATGCACTCAAATAAAATCAATATACAAGACAATTACCCCACCTACAACAACAGGTTTAAATTGAATGTCATGCCGATTGTTCCTCCAAGTGATGGGAATTCAGGGTCCAATGCAGGGTAGGCTGGATTATAGTTACAACAGAAACATATTATTATTAAGTCTCCCAAACGGAGTTTGGGGAGACTTATTGTTTTACTGCCGTTTCTTCTTATTATTATTATTCTTATTAAGTCTCCCAAACAAAGTTGTTTTACTGCCGTTTCTTATTATTATTATTATTCTTATTATTATTATTATTATTATTATTATTCCGACTTCTTCGCCACTGAACTTGTCCGGAAGTTTTCTCGGAGAATATTGGTCTGATCATTATGAAACTTCACAGGATGATAGATACCCATGCCGCGGTATGCACTTGGGTCTTGAAATTTTCAAAATGGCCGCCGTTGCCATGG